>QQSS02080870.1:0-17310 GCA_003687565.2 Craspedacusta sowerbii
TATATATATATATAAGTATGTATTAAGTAAGTAAGCAATATTGATTCGAGGGAAAATTTCGATTCCCTAGCGATGACTGGATGTTCCCCCTCTACTATTAAAACAGGGACTGCGATAAACCGTGAAAAGTCTTTTTTCGATTGTTATCAACATACTTAAAGCATTTTGGATGCAACTTGGGTACGTGCCTTATCGAGTTTGACTCACATTTTGTAGTTACGTTTGACCCCTCTAGCCAAATCTTCGTTCTCCACAGCTAGTTTGTTTCGACGGGCCTATCTTGCTCATAGAAAACTACTTTCGTCAATATTATAAAAGTTCGGTTGTTTCTTGAGTGCGCAGTCTGGGATCAAAATAGACCTGAGGTAAGATTATTTTGCGATCCTGCAAGACCTTGACGCATTAGGGGCATGGCGTCGCAGATTTCTCGTCTCGAAAACTTCGAATGTCTGTGCAATCAAGATGCAATAGCTATTGACCTGGAAGGTTGCTGGAGTCGAACAGCTGCAAGCAGCCCCCTCCTTCTATATCTGTGCAAACTGCTTATTTGAAATGCGTAAAAATACAAGCAAATAGCAAATGTAAACAAGGAACGCAATATACATATGAATGCGTTGTGCAAACTGCTTATTTGTAATGCGTAGAAATAAAATCAAAAATAGCAAATGTAAACGAGGCGTAATATACCTATAAATTTGTTGCGCGAATGGTTTTTCGGACACTAACACAGGTGCTTCTCTTGTTTAATGCTTTGCTTGATCAGCCGAAAGAAAAACGTGAGTACCACGCTTTAAGATGATATCTTGTAACTTCTATTGCTAGTTTTTTCTGAGCTGGCTAGCAGATAACTTGTCACAAACTAGGATTCCTAATTTGAACGTCTAGCAATCGTTCCTCTGCTTTCAATCTCAATTAAAACGAACAGTATCGTAGAAATTAATCTGAGAACAAGCACATAATTTAAGCCACTGCTTTTTATTTCTATAACTCAAATATTCTGACTTGAATTAATTTTATAAAGTTATAGAACACAGGCGACATCACTAACTTTCGTTGTTAGATTTGATTTATTGTGCTCAACATGTATAGTTCTTTCGAAAGCCTGTACTCTCCTTTTTCTCTGTTTGAAATCTATGTTATCATGATGAGTATACTCTATTTTAGATGCTGCTGGCTGTGCTATTTCTTGGACTCGCCCACCATGCCTTCGCTTTTCTTGGTGAGTTAAAATCTACTTCAGAATCGTGGGATTTCTTTTAATTACATTTTTTTGAGCCATCGTTTTATTTTAGGTACGTGGTGTAAGCATTTGTTTAGCCCATTTTTCTTCATAGTCTTCATTCACCAATTGTCTGGTCATTTATGCCAGCTTGTTGTTGATTAAGTAAAAGAATCGATACGGGAATATTTTACGAGTCAATTATGTGACATACATGAATTTTTAATCTTTAGGACCATTAGGACCAAGAGTCGGCAGCCCACAGTTCAAGCCTGATACTATGTTCGGTGACATGATGCTGACTGCCGGTCAAAGACTCGCCCTTCGCGGTGGGGAAGATATGGGAGGACGAGCAAGAGGCAGTCATGGGTACGCTGCAGTGACAGGCAACAACCTGAGGTGGACAAATGCTATCATTCCGTATGAGATCGATTGTTCCCTTGGTAAGAAGGCGCTACTTCCGATGTTTCTTTTCTTTGGTGTGAATGTCTTCATCTCTGCTTTTTGGAGTTGGTGATAAGTGTTGGTGCTCTGGCTTCATCCCGTCCGCAAGAGCCTTACTCAAGAACTGATACCTCGGGTCAATTATTGACGGTAGAAGTGGTCCTCGCGGTCTTAGTTTAAAATGTTTTTCCCTTATCGTTACGAGTCTTGGAAGATGAAATGGCAAAATTCAAGGTGACGCCAAGAAAGTTTCAAATTTAAAAATGGCCGCTAATGTTACACACTGATTAAAGCAACACCAGGCGCCTTCGGCCCATTAAATGGCAGAACTTAGTCAGCAGTTGCCAGGGCGGGGTATCATCGGGAAGGTTCCAGAAGAAAAATCCAACTTGATCATACCTAAAGCGATTATGATAGCTAATGAGTTGCGTTCCGGCATGTCAAAGCACTTGGGAAAATTTGACCAGTGCATACGGAAAGAGAATCTAGCAACGATGTTTCTTATGAACAGGGATGGAAAGGGTCTTAACGAAGACCCAACCGTATTCTAGCGCATCAAAATCAATAAATGATGAATGATGGCAAATGATGGGATTTCAAGTCGAGGGTGTTTTTAAATGCGCGATTTCGGTTTTAGAAAACATGCCATCCGCTTTGGACGCTGTAAACAGAGCCATGCAGGAATGGGAAAATAAGACTTGCATTCGCTTTGTCAAGCGAACAAACGAGAAATACTACCTGAAGTACTTCAGAGGCACGCAGTACGTTACAATTTGTTGCATGTCAAGTATATTGAGTGCTTATTATGCCATTGCATTATTTAGCTAATAATGGTTCGCGAATTTCCATCATGGCAAGTTTTGTTGAACCTAAGCGAATACAAATCTTACTCAAGTAAACAGGAATCAGTGTTCATTGCGTTCTTAACTATCATCAAGTAGGTAAGCGAAAGGTATCTCGTATCGCTAAAAGTCCTCATCTTTGCTGCCAAGTAGGGTCCCTCGGGCGCGATATAGAGCCTAGTTTGGTCATGCCTATTCTTCGCTTGAGGCGATTCCGGTAGTGTCCGAGTTTATGCTTTCAGCTGCTGGGCTTATGTCGGGATGGTCGATTATTCGAGAATATCTGTTGGAGACGGCTGCGATTACCAACATGTTATGACCCACGAAATCGGTCACGTGGTAAGTATGTATACACATGTTTACGTAGACTAGTGGTTATTACAAGTTGCTCAATTCTGGTTCCCTCCAGGAACCATTGAAAAAAAAAACGTGCAAAGAAGCTCAACAGCAAAGAAGTTACTCTCTTACAAAAACAATCTTCAAGCCATAGCCATTCAACTTATATTCCTGGCTCGCATGTAATAAGTCAAGTTCTCCACACCACGCTATTGTTAATGAACAAGCTCGATCTAATACAGTACGGTCGAGCCATCGCAATGGATCTCCTTCATCTTCTCTTTGTATGCTATGAATCCAAGACCATGAAGTCAACTTCAATTCCTTAAGTGGTAATTGCTGTCTGAAGACGTAGAGGCCATTGTACGAAGTCTTTCTATCCAAAGGGTCATTAACACGCCTCTTTGATTATGTAGTGGTGTGAACCTAGCCTTTCTGCGATTGCTAAATGCACTTCACAATCTTACTTGTAAACCTTCGTGTAATGAATATTGTTATTAATGTCAACGTATTAGAGTTATTGTGAGAAGGGCTATGTAATGCAATTGGCTTGCAGGTTGGCTTCTACCATGAACAGAACAGGATGGATCGGGACAACTGGGTGAATATCCACTGGGAAAATATCGTAAGTAGAACTTTGTGATACTGCAAGCCTTACTGATCTGCCTTCGTGCGACGTGATGACCAGGTCATAAGAAAAGACAAAAAAACGAACTTGCCATAACAACTGTTCAAGGTGATTAAATTTGAAAAAAAAATTGGTTTTCATTTTTCAAATCCCTCATCCACACATGGCCATGTTTGAATCGAAAGCACGTGCTTTTTCTAAAGATCTCGTTTAAAATGCATAATTAAATTCTGAGCAATCCATAATGGCTTTTTTGAATTTCCTTTAAATATTTTGTGCTTTGGTAACAACAAAGTAGCAGACTCGTAGTTAGAAAATAGCAAGTGAAACACACTAGAGCAGGAAAAATATTGTAATCCGCGAATCCAAGGGAAGTCGTTCATTAGTTTTTCTTATTAAGAACCAGAATTTTCGCGATATTGCTAGCCTATGAGCTGCCTTCATGCGACATGATGACCTCGCCATAAGAAAAGACAAACGAACTTGCCATAACAACTGCCAAAGGCGCAAAGTTATTTTTGAAATCCCAGCAATCCCATAAAATAAAATTCATGTTACAAGAAACAAGGCCATGTTTGAATTGCAAGCACTTGCTTGTCTAAAAGCCCCCGTTGGAAAAGTAACACTAAATTCTAAGCAATCAATGACGGCTATTTAGAATTTCCATTTAAGAATTTCGTGCTTTGGTACCAAGAAATACAGGCTCAAAGCGTGCGAACAAACTAGAGAAGACACAAAGAAGTTTGTAACCCGTAAAATTAAAGAAAATCTTTATTATCTATTCTAAATAAGGGCCAGTTCAAGGATGCTTTTGATCTGGTGAAGAACACTGATTCTTTGGGAGTTGATTACGACTATGCCAGCATCATGCACTACCCTTGGGGCGCATTTTCCAGCAACGGAAAGGATACTATGTCCCCGATAAGAGATACGCAAGGCAAGACACCATATATCGAGCTAAGCAAGGGTGATGCACAGCAAACCAGTTTGATGTACAACTGCCCATGTAAGTCATGTTTCTGCTTACATACATCAAATACATTTCGGATTTAATAGTTAAACTTGTTGAAACATATTATCGACTAGCTAAAAACTTTGTCCTAGGAACTTTTCAAACTTCCTGTGTTTACTTTATCATTTTTGTTACGCAAAAGTGCGAGGAATTATATATTACTAACAACGAACCAGATACATGACTGGAAATATAACTGTAATGCAACAACTTCTAGGATTATCTGCTTATCCTAGTGTGCTTCTAACATGTGTAAGATTTGAGATTTGAGAACTGTTTTCAGTGGTGATAAAGAAGCGTGAGGTTGCACGGAAAAAGAGACACATTGGAGAATTAAACGTCGAGAAGCGACAAGGTAGATTATAATGCTTTCGTTATTGTGTGCGAAATCACATACACTCACACATACGCACAGACACATGCGCAAACATATATAAGCATAGACACCTACAAATGCTAACACCGCGTATATAAAAATACACAAACACACTCCATACACGTACACAGTGACGATATGCATATATATATATATATATATATATATATGCATATATATATATATATATATGCGTGTGAAGTAAGCTACGAAATCTCCTGCGTACAAAAGGTTAATAAATCCTTTCCGTCATTCTTGGCTTTGAACGCAATCATGGAATTATAGCGTCTTAATCTTGAACTTTGCTCTATGTTTTATAAAAGCTCCTGTGCTGCTCAGCACCTTAAGGTGAACGCACGTGTTAGAGTCTGACGAGGTGCATAGCGGAAGAAAATTTGCTACTCTCCCAAGCACATAAATGATCGAAAGTGTCAAAGAGCTTTTAAGACGAATTCCATGGAAAGTCTTCTTCATTTTGAGAAGGCCAATGAAGCACCACCGACAAATATAAAGCCATCAAAGGATTTGTACACGTAAAAGACATTTACTAGCTAAACCGCTCTATTATATTAAACAAACCGAAGCTTGCAAGATGTTTCGTGATGTCTTGAAGTGTTGCATGTCTTGGAGTGCTGGATGTCTTGGAGTGCTGGATGTCTTGGAGTGCTGTATGTCTTGGAGTACTATATGTCTTGGAGTGCTGTATGTCTTGGAGTGCTGGTTGTCCTGGAGTGCTGGATGTCTTGGAGTGTTACATGTCTTGAAGTGCTGTATGTCTTGGAGTGCTGTATGTCTTGGAGTGTTAAATGTCTTGGAGTGTTGAATGTCTTGGAGTGTTGAAATGTCTTGAAGTGTTGAATGTCTTGGAGAGTTGAATGTCTTGGAGTGTTAAATGTCTTGGAGTTTGGAATGTCTTGGAGTGCTGGATGTCTTGGAGTGTTGAATGTCTTGGAGTGTTGAATGCCTTGGAGTGTGAAATGTCCTGGAGTTTGGTTTTCTTGGAGTGTTTTTCTTTTGTACTGTTTCTATACGGGATGTGGCCTTGGGAAAACCTGGTCAACAGTAGCGTGAAGCTTAGGCCGTATACTTCTCGTTATGAGAGTTCTAACTATAGGTGGAGGTACTTGATCATTGTATTTTTCCAATGCCTGCCTACATCAGCTTTGGAAAAGGCTAGACATTGTCAAGTCACTGCTTATTATGGAAGATGCTTCTGGTATAGCTGATCATAAATAGCGGATGTACTGGGAGCTGCGGAAGAGATTCCGTAATGTTGGTGGTTTCCATATACGTTTAGACATGCGTCTCTTGCTTGTCCTTTTGAAGTCAAAATGTCTGCCCAAGTATGTGAAAGATTCCTGATATTCAACCGGACGAATGCGCTCGTTGATAAATAGCAGGCTCGACTTTCTTTGTTGTCTTTCCGACCACCTTAATCCCGAATGAGCAGCATTTGTCGACGCAAATGGTCATAATGCTTCCAGAGCATATCACGCAAATGCGTTTAGAAGGGTTGGGTATGCTGACTCAAAACTAGTGACTGCAGATGCTTGTGGCTAAGGAATGGAAAGAAGTACTGTTGGCTAGTTTTTAATGTTGAAGTTTAGCATCAAACTCAATTCTTGCAGATTTACATGGTTGCTTATTCTTTTTGGGTTCTTTCTGAAAGTGTTGTTGAAATACGTATGATAATGTTCCCAGTATCCGTCGCTGTTCGTTGCTGTTGTGATGTCTTTTTTTTTCTGTCGAAAGCACGATCAAGACACATAAATAATTCACCAACTTCAGCAGCGTGGACAATGTGGCTGTTGAAATATACCCTTGATTTTTGACCGGCCAACTAGGAGAGGCTCTACGCGGTGGTAGGTGGGCAAGCAGGGTATGTGACAAATTTCGTGGCTACCCTGTTTGACAAATCTCCTAAGAAGACCTAATCAGCACAGTACGAAGAGTGTCTCCTGGTAACAGGGGACAGTGCGATGTCAGTTTCAAGTTCGTTGGAGCATCGACCAGTCGTCCGAGCCTCCATTTGAGGGCACGTATCGAGCTCTTTAGCTCGTTGAGAGGCTCAACCAACATCCGACGACTGGCCTCGTTTGCTGTCACCGACAATCGATGGACTGCGCAATCCAGGGAAACCCCTGAATCTGCACCGCCACCAACAACAACCCTTGATTTAGATATTTTGATTCTGATTTAGAATTTGGTTGGAGCTATAAAGCTTGTTTCGACTGTGTTCTCATCGTCGGTGAATTGCATCCAGTGGCGAAGCAGGAAAGATTGAAAGAACTTGACTGAAGTCACTAAATGTCTTACTGTTCTTGTATTTGATAAATGTCCTAGTCACTTTATTAAACAGCAAGGGCTAAGATAATCGATCTGTAAATTTCCAACCCTTTCAACTCAAACTTAGGCTTCTGTTGCAATTCCCGGATAGAACTGGTCGTATAAATTCTACGATCGACACATCTTGGACGCTATCAGATTATGTTGGACGTCGCCCACAGCCTTTCGCAGATCCCTTTTACCTTATTGCTTGATTTATCAGAAATTATAGCTTATAATATGCTAAAAAGTGTCCGAAATACATTGGCTGTATTTCGAAGGAGAAAGTTGAAGATCTTCATGGCGAGTGTCTCCAAAGTGATCGGGTGAATATTACTTGGTTTATCATTTTCCCAGTTCTGTGAATTAATTAGTAAATGTAGTATTAAATAAATTAATATAGTAAATGCTTTCTTCCAAGGATCTGGCGTTGCATTTTCCACCTAAGACTTCTTGAAGCAAGCGGGTTATGTAAGATCTGACGAACGGTCAAAGATCGAAGCATATAATAGATATATGGACGAGTGGGCAAGCAGAGGATTCTACCTTTGCATTCTCCATTATTTTAAAAATGCCATTGTATCTTGGAGCCATAGAAGTAATGGTATTAAATAACTCTACGCTTAGAGCACTGCCGTGGAGCTCGTCTTGAGAAACCTGTGGCGTATCTAACCTAGGCCAAAACTCGAAGTATTCTCCCACAGTTTATGCAGCTGACCAACTGTTTTTACTAGTTATGGCACACGTCATAACAAATGCCTGTGTTGACTTTTCTTTCTATCCGATATGCTTGCAGTACGACCGTAAGTACTTTTTGGCTGCTAAATTGAGGTTTGTGCCGTCTAATGAATTGGCTTTGCATTTTAATGTGGTTCGATGTAGCTTGAAGAAAAAATCTTTTTTCTTGGCTGTCATCTTTGTTTGATTTCAGATGCTTTTGTTACGTTTTAAACTGGTTATTCTGTACCCTTCATAATTTTATTTTAAACTTTGTCATTGGTTCTCGCAGAATTGTGAAGCAGGCGTGAAGATCAAAATCGATCGGCAATTGATGAGCAGCCAAGTTTTCACCAATTAAGCTCGACCGTTGTTTGTGGTCCTCGATGCGTTGGTGCAGGTGGCGGGTTGTCATGCCGATATAGCCAGCGTCGCACTGGCCACATTGAAATTTCTAAACAACGCATTGTTGACAATTTTTGGCTTTGCTTCCTTTGGTCTAAAACTTTCGCCATTTTTTCTGTTGGTGAATATTGGCTGAGTTTGTACCCGTACTTTAGGTTGCGCGCATTCTTCTAATGAAACTCATAAACCGAGCTGACTTGCGCAAGCTACTCCAGTTAGCGGTAAAGGACCAACTCTTTTCATTTGAAGTTGCTTTGTACGTGCAACGGGATGGAGTTAGAATGGGATCGCCACTTGGCCCACTGATGGCAAATACAATCATATGGAACTTGAAAAGAAGCTACGCAATGAAGGCAAACTTCCCGAGTTTTACAAACGCTGTGTCGATGACATCGTCTGCAAACTGTTAGAGGGAAAACCTTGCCGGACAGGGATAAATGTACTAGTTTAGGGAAGTTTATAAGTTGAAAAAATGCGGTTACTATTACTACCATGTTAAAAGATAGAGGGCTGAGGCAGTCGCCTTGGCCAATTTCCCTCCGCAATGGACTGAGACGTGTGAGGAAGAGGTCAGTGATCGCAAGTGATACGAAGCCTGAGCACAGGTTGCTAACAATATTTGATACGTGATCTGGAATGTGGTGGTATGTGTGTGTACTGCGTGACTTTCCAAAATATCCAACTTAATCGGATAGCCATCCCGGAAGTTCTCCGAAGCTAGAAATGTTAGGGAGTTGAAGTTATTTGGCATTTAGCAGTTGTAGAGCTGATTTTCGTCAAATGAGCAAGTTTAAAATTACTGAAGTGCTAAATATAATAAAATATCCGAATAGCGTCTCTGGTGTTAGACGGAAGAAAAGTGCAAGAGTTATTGAACGAAATTAATTAAGTGTAGTCACGAAAAATGCCTTACGAGAGAAAGAAGTAAAATAGCCGAAAATGTTGGCTAACACTGTTTCCCAATGCCTTAATTTGTCTTAGATCATCGGAGATGCCTCAAATCTTTCTTCTTGATGTCTTTTTTTAGTTATAAGTTTTGTTTTGAATTCTGCATAGTAAAAATATCAAAAACGTCATAGCATTCCGCACGACGAAAATAAAAATATCTTATATAATATAAATTGAATCATTGCCCGTTTCTTGATTTTGTCATGAAAGGGGGCTCTAGAAACTATTCGATACTGAAAAATTTAGCTTATTTGACTCGATAAGAAGGTATACCAGAAAAACGATGACCTTCACCAGTTCCTTACCATGACACATCGACCAACAACAACAGCTTGCAGTCATTTCCAGCCCTCGTGACAAAGACATATTTAGAGAGAACGAAATAACTAAGCGAGGATTATCTGGTAGGATTCTTTGATCAATTACATGGAACAAGCAGGGTGAAAGCTTGTAGATATTATAACAAACACACTAAAAATTGGTGCATGCCATAGTGTGCAAGAGCGAAAACGAAACCTTGTTCAATAATTGTTCTGCTATCACAAAGAAGATCTAAGTAGTGCAAATTGTAACCATCTGGAGCACACGTTAGAGACTGAACTTCCGTACGTGAATCCAAGCACGGCTCTGTATGGCAAAATCAGTTGGAAAGAAAACATGTGTCCATATTTACGTAGACAAACCAGTATATTCCTGTACTTGGTTACGAAATGCTACTGCGAGACTAAAGAATATAAGGGGAACAAGTTCTCTAAAATAGTCAGGAGATGTCTTAAGCTAATGAGTGCTTCGTCATGCTTGCTTTATCGCAAGATAGAACAAAAGTACCAACAAGTTGTGGGATCTCCTTTAGCTCTTCGCATCTAGAGGCCGCTGCAACTATAACAACAACAAGAATTTATTTCCCAACAAATGCATCGTATCAAAACAAATACAAGATATATCATCGTGATAATCACAGCTGCATTTATCGGAATATGAGACATCCTCTGTAGCCGAGGCTAGTAAGACTGAGGATTCCACCTTGTTCCAGTCAGCGAGATATTGATACATTCTAATACAAGATAAGTCCAGGAGATGCATAGACGTTTAAGCAAATGACATAAGAACAAAAAAAGTAATAATAATGATTACAAAAATAAAACTAAAGAATAAATGAATACATATATATATATATATATATATATATATATATATATATATATATATATTTATGTATGTAAATAAAAATGAGAAATCAGGAAACAAGCACCTATCAAATAACCTGCAGTAGTTTGTAGAACCGATTCTCATGTCTTGTCATCGTCGGCATCAATAAAAATAAGACATACAAAGATTCCATGGCACAATACTAATTGCGTGGGGGAAAAACACCACAAGCAGGAGATTATTTTTCATAAATGAAGTTAACGTCTGCCCTTCTGCATTGCAGGCCCTTGGGTCGGGCTTATCAGGATCAGTGGGAAATAGTTAGTTTACAACCCTCAAAACTAGAAGCAACATATGTACTGCATCTATACCAAACTGACTGGCAAACAACTGATCCGTCTACATTCTAGTACCTCCCATATAGCAAACATGACACGAAGAAACATAGATATCACATCTATACAAAGCTGACTAGTAAAGTACTGATCCGCATACAAATATAGCACGAAGAAACATAGATACCACATCTATACAAAACTGGCTAGTAAATAAATAATCCGTCAACATTCATGTCATAGCAAATATTCGATCTAAGCAAAACAGACGTCTCGCAAATATAGAGAAGCCGAACTTAATAGGTAAATGCTTTAAATACTGCAATCACGTAATCACTCATTAGGCGTAGGAAGCTTTAAGCAAAGACTTCACTTCACGTCCGAACATTGATATTGGATTTGTTATTTTAACATTAATAGCACTCAGATAGCTATATAAGCTTGCACCTTGAAATTAAATGCTTTTGGTACCAAAATGTTTGGTCCGTCTCGCGGGCATCGATAGTTGCGGTGATTCACTCTTTCGAGTGTTCACGGTAGAGACATTGAAGATGAATAAATTGCTAAGAGGTTTTGGGAGCCGGTTATTGTACCAGTCATGCATAAAAAGCATAAGTTTAATTTAATAGCGTCATCGATTTCAATATTCTAAGTTGCGAGAACAGTTCAGATGTAGAGGCATCGTAATTAGAGAACGTAAATATTCTCAAAGTTGTTGCAGCTTAAATATTCTGTTAAGCTCGCACTTTCCGGCCAGCCCCCAGGTAAGCTTTCATATGTGGGAATGGAATAGAATTTAGTATAGTGATTTAATGGTCTTAGCGTCTGCGTAGTATCTTATTTTAGATAATAAGCCATTTGCCTCAGCAAGCTTCTTTGAAAGCTTGGAGATTCGATTCCTCCATGACAGTTGAGAATCTGGTACAAGACCCAAATATTTAGTCTGGCTAAGCAAATTTATTCGTTTATTTTAACTTTGACAGTTTAGCGTCACATCTTTTATTCGAAGGACGAAAAAGAAGGGCATCGGATTTTACAGAATTTAGAGACAATTTGTTGGTACAGAGCCAATCAGAGATAGTTGAAGTATCTCGAGATAAAATCACATCTTTTTCAAGGACGAATTTTTGAACAAAATAATTGTGTCGTTATCAAAGTGCTGTACAAGGCCTGACTTAAGACTATACCGAAGATCAATAATACAGATTAAAAATAACGAAGAGCCCAAGATCGACTCTTGTGGGACACCAAAGTGAATGACTTGTTCATCGCATGGTCGAGCGACGAATTGCTTTCATTCTTTAAGATACGACTTGAACCAACTTAAGCAGACTCCACGGACTCCGTATATTTCTAGGTTATTTAAAAAATGTCTTGACTTACCATATCGAATGCTTTTCGCAAGTCTATAAATATACCACAAGCGTAATCACCACTTTCTAATATATAATTAATATTATTATCTAAGTTAATTAGCGTATGGTTAGTTGAGTGATGTTTACAGAACCCAAATTGTAGATCATAGAGTAATTGGAACCTTTCTAGAAAATTGTTATGACGCTTACAGATCGTTTTTCAATAACTTTACTTATGTTTGATAATAGAGAAATGGGACGGTAGTTGTTTCATATTTCAGCGGGGCCTGATTTGTGAACTGGTATAACTCTAGCTAATTTAAGTATATCAGGAAAATGCATTGAGTATAGGATTCATTGATGATAAATGAAATAGGCTCGGAGAGAATTTTTAAACTTATCTTGAATTAATGACTTGGAATGCTGTAAGGGCAAGATGACTTTACAGTGTTTAGAGAGTTAATAACATTCATCACCTCCGCAGGGTCAGTCGGGTTTAGATATAGGCTATGGCTTGAAGGTCGAGGCACCTAAGTTGTGAAATTATTTGTAGTATCAGGCATTTCTGCATTAAGAGATTTTTTCCAACTGAGGCAGAGTATTTATTGAGAGTATTAGCCAGGCTACTCGGACAGTTAATCGTGCATTTGTTGTGGTCAAATAAAGTCGACTCGAAAAACTTACTCTTTCTGTTTATGTTTATAATCGATTTTATTCCGTCCCAGGTCTTCTTCGCGTTGCCTTGATTATTTAGAAAATAATTCTTATAATATTCAGTCTTACTTGTCCTAACCATTGATACGATAGAGTTGCGCAGTTCCTTGTACTTATTGTAGGCTTTAAGTTTTTCATGATCATAGGTTTCTTTCAAATAATGTTTTTGGTATTTGTCTCTTTGATTCATCATCTGAAGGGCTTAGAGATCCATGGTTTTTGTTGTAGGCTAACTTGTTTTTTTTTTTGACAGTCTTCGATATGGCGCCATTATGTTCAGTACGTCAATTATTTGGTCGATGAGGATTTTTGTCAATGTATTGAGATTCGTTTCTTTCCAAAATAAGTGTTGCCAACTGATGTTGGATAACTCTTCCATCTGCAAGTACATCTGACAATGTTCTGATTGACCCCATTTTTGAGTTCTTGCGTCTTTGTGAATCTGAATTCGACACATTGACTGTCAATGGCCTCTTTATATTTTGCGTGGTGGAGAGCGGCCTAATGTGGCAATGTTTGCTAATCAATGGCCAAAACTGATGTCTGAGCTCAGAGTTTCAATGTCGATTGAGAACCAATCTTTTAATGCAGGGGTCTCCAAACTGCAACCCGAGGGCTAGCTCCGGCCCACGAGGTATTTTCTTCCCGCCCGCGGAAGATTTTATCAACGAAACGAAACACGAAAATTTACGATTCCTTAAAGGTTGCGCCTCTCACTCGCAAATTAAATACATTAATAATGCTTAATTTGAAATTCCTCGTGTGGACTTAGTGGTGGCAATCGGGCTTTCTTTCGCCTCACTCAGCGCCGCACGTCTGTTTTCATTCTAATTTATTTGAACTCGTCTGTTTGTCCGGCCTTCGAACGGCTGCATGCCCAGTAATACGACCCGCGTGCTAAAAAGTTTGGAAATCCCTCTTTAGTTCATCGACTGGAAAATGAGCATTAATGTAATAGCAAGTCTTACTAATAGTAACTAAGAGTAACCTTACCTGTATTTTTACCATCAGTTGATGAGGTCTCCAGACTATCTCCACTTGACATCAATACTCCCTTAATATTGGTAACGCAACTACTCAATTTGCTTTAGTGAAGTGTCCGATACATCTTAGTCAGATTTTGTCATTGTAAAGTGAGGTAGTGTTGTGCTACATCACAGGAAACATCTTCAAGTGCAGTAACACTGGCCGTGAACTTAAGATCAACAAGGTTTTGGTAGTTTGGCACTGGGTCTCTTTTTTTGATGATAAGCTTTTCCAGAGCTATTAGAGCACAGAGTAGAACAGTATCGACGGCTTGGCGCCACGACAGCCACTGCGCTTTGTTCATAATCCTGAAAGACATTATATCTTTTTATAGAAATTGTGTCCCCTGCACTTGCCAAATCGGAGGTCTGCAAAATGATTCCTTGCATGTTCAGTCTAAGCTTGGAGTAAAACTCATCAGCAGTATAAGTTGTAAGCCTGACGATACTGCCAAACAGAGCTCTATCTTTAACATCATTCCCTTCTCGGAATTTAATATTTAGGACTAGCATTTTGTTTACTTAGTCCTTGTTCTCACCGACTATCAGATTACGCCAGGGTATATTGCAGGTTAACACTGTACATCATCTCATTGCTTGATTTCCCAAATTAAAAAAAATCCTTTTTCCAGCTTTCTCGTATACTCAGATGATTTAAAATATCATCATGGATCTGTCGAAACGAAAGCCTTGCTTAATTAAGAACTTGGTTTTTCGTAGGTTAAGAATATGTCTTGTGTGACCGTTCGCTTCTGTCCTGCAGGTCCTTTCCGCTCTCCACCAATAGCGTACCAATCCCCTGTCCCATGTTGAGCCTTCGTACAATTCCGCCATCTTTCAAATGACTGTTCTGTAGAGCTTAACTATTTAAATTGATCAAATTTATTCAGTCCACGTTTTTGCTTCTGGAACTGTGCATTTTTTTTTGGCTTTGCTGCATGCTTTGCAAAAATAAGGAAAAATTGTCACCCAATATCAACGTTTTCGTCCTTCCAATGTATTACTCCCACACCTATTGAGCCTTACTAGAATCTCATTTCTTGTTAACTTTGGCGTAGTGAGTAAAGGCTTTGCAGCCTGTTCGTTTCGCCAAAATAAGGTATTAACACTAGCGTCGCTTAACTCTGTCGTTATGATTTTGCCGACATGGTGCGTACAGACCAGCCACAATAGCGCGCTCTATCATTGCCATGCCTTGCTGTGTGGATTATGTCACCTTTATTGTTTCACTTGCATCAGGGTTGAAGTTGATGTAAATGTCAGGCAAAGTATGGACAAGAACGTGAAGGCAATAGGTAAGCAAATCTTAGCATTGATTAGTTTCAACTGTTTGTCAATCATCGTTTGTGATTCGCCATGTTTGAATGTAAGAATGTAAGAATAGACAAAATAATAAAAATCAATGATTTCATAGAAGAATTTTAGAAGTGAGCTCGAAATATTTATGGAACAAGTGGTTCAAAATGGAAGAGCCCTTGCTCCTTACCACATACTGCAGCAAACTACAGCTGACGTATGAAAAGAGGACACATTAAAATAGTTTAAGAGACGAAGAATGTTTGAAATCGGCCTTGCTTGCTGAACTGTGTCACGATGAGATGTCAACCATGCAGAAAGGGTCTCTAAAAATTCATACCTACGTGCAGGCGCATTTACTGCTATATTTGGAATCAATAATGTAGAAGTTGCTACTTCTCTGGGGTCAAATCAGAAAGAACGTGTCCAAAGACTCTGTCACACTGGCCGATTACCATAGAGGAGCCAAAAGTCATCGATACCATGAGACTGTCTAAGAACTGCCAATTAAAGTCGGCAGTGTACAAGCCCGTCCTTTATGCAGTTTAAGTCGAGGAAGTGGGACCCACTTACTGATCCATATAATAACAACTTTTATTGACGCAGATGATTGGGCACGCCATACTTATCTGTAAATATAACTGTATATAAAACTACACATTTCACTGTATTTGTACATATATGTATATACATATATATTTCATTCATTCATTTCGCGAATGCTATCGTCGCCATAACAATCAGCCATTAAACAGCAGTGCCCTCGGCTTGGTGGAGGGCTTCTAGCCCCCGTCTAACTTTATCAGCTAGTAATCTTCAACGATGTGCGTCATGGTCTGCCACCGTCCGAACTGGCACAGGTCCGATGTTGCCATGCCCCAACGATTCAGGCTGGCTCGGCAGGTGCCTTGGTCTGTCCGGAACCGGTTAAGGAGAGACCAGGGTTGTCGTGGCAGGTCGAAACAAGGTTGGCGGATGGTAGGGTCTGACACTAGCCCATGGTTGACCACAATAGCTTCTGCCCATTCATCCTTCCAGAGTTGGTTGGTGTTGTCGTTGGTGTCGCCAGACCATATCGGACACCGTGATGAGAGCCTGGCCGGTGGATAGTTTAGAACATCATTGTGCACTGGCCAGCGTGTGTTCGCCAAGATTTTTGACAGCATTTCAGCAGTCGCTGCTTGACGACGGAGTCTCAGCGGGGCGATGTTGGCTAGAACAGGTAACCAAGGGACTGGAGCAGAATGAAGACACCCCGTGATGAGGCGCATCGCGGTGTTTAGCAGCAAGTCGACCATGCGAGTGTGGCTCGATCGAGCCCACACCGGGCAGCAATATTCCGCTGCTGAGTATACTAAAGCTAGGGCTGATGTTCAAAGGGTGCAAGCTGTAGCGCCCCAAGTGGCACCTGTGAGCTTGCAGAGGACATTGATCCGGGTCTTAAGATTCATTGCAGTTTTGGACAGGTGCGCTTTGAATGACAAGGTGCGATCTAGCATGAACCCCAGGTAGACTGCATAGAGGTCATGTCTCAGTGGCTGGCCACTCATCAGGACCGTGAGTTCTCAAGCGGCAATCGAGTTGTGTAGGTGGAAGGCGCTCGCAACGGTCTTCGCTAGGTTTGGCTTCAGGCTTCACTGCCGACAGTAGTTGGTGATGTTTTTAATGTAGGTCGTGAGGTTGCTCTCAAGTTTGCTGAATGAGGCTGCTTGCGTTGCGCAACAAATTTCGTCTGCATAGACAAACTTACGACACACACTCATGGGTGTTGATGTACAAGTTGAGGAGGATAGGGGCAAGGACTGCGCCTTGTGGCAGCCCGTTCTTCTGTACGCTCCAAGAGCTGGACTTGTCTCCCACACGAACGATGAACCAGCGGTTTCTTAGCAGTAATTTAACAGCTTGGACGAACCAGGGAGGGAGGGAGGCACCTGGTAGCCTTGTCAAGTAAACCCACATGCAAGACTGTGACATAGGCAGCAGTTAGGTCCTGGAAGTCAGCACCTGTCTTCAGATTTCTCTGAAAAACGCTTTCAATGAAGGTGGTCAGTGCGGTTACTTGAACGCAAGTGTTCCGGCCCTTGACGAAAACCGGCCTCGTCTTCGCTATGTACTACTTCCACATTGGGTTTGATTCTATGGAGAATCACGCGCTCTAGCAGAATATATATATATATATATGTG
>QQSS02080981.1:0-17308 GCA_003687565.2 Craspedacusta sowerbii
GTTTATATGGTTCAAATATTATTCTGTTATACTTTATTAAATATTTTATTACACTATTTGGTTCAGAATATTTTTTTCCTAATTTTTCTCCTCTAAAAACCAGGTGCGTCTTATGGTCAGGTGCGTCTCATGGTCCGAAAAATACGGTAATTATCAAAGACTATGTCGGTAACCTACAAGCGGGTACTGACTGCTGGACGGAGACAAAGTCTCTCCTATTTCCTCCCGGATCCCAAATAACAACAGAAGCGCCGCTTTCGACGCTTCCGCTCAAAACCGAAACGCAAGCCAAGGCGTACCACTGCCAAGCAGCAAAGGTTCAAGGTTGCACAACGTCTTTACGAGCTCAACAGGCGAGAGAAGATTAAAAGAATGACGCCGACGCGGATGCGCGTATCGTCCCTGATATCGTGCAAGTCCAGCAGTACTACGCTGACAGACTGCAAGCAACAACGAGGGTTGACACTGGTCCGACTGTCCAAGAGGAACCATGCGACTATTCCGAATTCAAGTAGTTCTCGGAATCGGAAGTGGCAGAAGCTACAGGATGAAGCTGCCAACACAGCCCCAGGAGTCGACTCAATAAAGGTTAAAGGCGTACAGAAAGTCCCACCGAAATTATTACCATATTTATTCTCGACATGGAGTTCCATCGGCGGAAAAGGCGAAACGCATGACTTTGTTTCCAAAAGGTGGCAACCTAAAGGAAGTCACCAATTGGCGGCCATTGACGATCGGCAACATTCCAATCATGCTCTATGCCAAAGTGTGGGACTTGCGTAAGACGATCGTCTTAAACGAGAGACAACAGTCGTTTTGACCGGTCGACGGGTGCTACAGCAACGTTAAGATTCTGCAGCAGACCGTACAGGATAGCAAAAAACATAGGAGGGAGCTGAACCAAGTCATGTTAGACTTGGCCAAAGCACTTGACTCCGTCCTGCACGAGAGTATCGAGAAAGCTTTGGTCAGGAAACGGATTCCACAGAAGTGAGTAAGTCATCAACGCTCTCTGATCTCTTATGGCTACTTATGGCGTCATATCACGATCTCATCTGTCATCTGCTGTATTTTCAATAGAACTCTCGCCTCTCGGCTGCAGAGTCGAATTAAGCCAAGCGAGCGACAAAAGCCTTCTTCCCTGTGGACGGCTGCCTTGAGAATTTCTTAATACTATAAAACACAATTACGGAATCTCGGCGGCGGAAAATGGAGGTGGAACAACGTCGGACTTGACATTAGGAAGGCATTCGACTCGGCAAGCTCCCACTCTATCTCTCGCACCTTCGCGAGAATTCCTTCTTAAATCTCATTTTAAACTCTTATGCCAACTATTAACCTTGCTTTTATAGACGCAGCAAAAGCGTTCGACACCGTTTCGCACCACACGATCGGGCTCGCGCTGGGAAGAGTGGGTGCCAGCAAGCCGGCATGGACAAACTTCTGCAACACTCCACCGCCTTCTTCAAATCCAGATAATTGGTACTGAACTCTAAGAAATCTTTTGCCCTTCGCCTCATTCCCTCTACGAAAAACCGGATTATTGTTCCTGATCGATAAGCAGGCTTCCTTCTTTCCAATGAACCTTCTTCGTCTTAACGATCAACATTCTTCCTTCACGTACCTTGGCATCAATTTTGACCCTTCTGGAAAGCTAGCTATAAATCTTCAACTACTCTCTGACCTGCTTCTCAAACTACGTGAAGCTCCCCTAAAGCATCAACAAAAACTCAATCTTCTTAAATCTCATCTACCGCCACGCTTCGCTTACCGTCTTACTCTGGGACGCCTTACTATCGGCCTCCTCGAGCGGTTTGACACTCTGGTTCGGCAGTTTGTGAAAGACCTCCTGCGGCTGAGCCATGACACTCCCGACTCGGGGATTAATGCCTCGGTCAAGGATGGCGGCCTTGGCGTTCCGTCAATGACCCTTCTTGTCCCATCGAGCCTGATCCGGCGTCTGTCCAAGCTCGATCGTTCTCCGGACCCGTTAGTATCTTCTCTAATTTCTCTCGGTTTCTTGCCTAAACTCCTAGACAAATGCCACTCCATTCTAACACGCTTCGGACCTATCGACCCTACCTCATCATACGCCCACTGTTGGGGCAAGCGTTGGCATGCCATAACTGATGGGCGTCCAACTCCGACTTCAAGGCTAACCCGTTGGGCCAATTCTGGCTACACGCTCCTGTACCATATTTGACTGGACGCGAGTTCTGCGAGCTGTGCAAACTTCGCCTTGAGCGTCTAGAAACTTGCGTTACGACGTAATCGTAACTGGCGACGGACCTGGAGCATAAAAGCGTGCAGCCGACACGAAGATCGCCAAGTACGACATCCCAGCGGTGGACAGCCATCTACATTCTCTACACGGGAACAAAACCATCCAACACCTGCCGTTTGTGATGTCATGCCGTGTCTGTTACTGGACGCCGAACGACCGCGTTCTGGCGCTGACCAAAGCAAAGTCGAGAAGAGGCGAATTAGTTCAAGCAGCGATGCTATGGACAGTAGAAATATGGAAATTTTTCTGTATGTCGTGAGTATGTATATGATTTTCTGCTACGTCCTGTTGTTGCCTCTGTTAACGTCCTAGCCCAGTTCATAATTTATTTGTGGCCGTGTGCACGAGCTGGTCTGTGCCATGACTATATCTGTATTATGTTAGGTTTGGTGCTCTTATGACCGGGGATTGCATCCCTGCAACCCGCCTAGGGGTTCAGAGTTCCATACTCCATGCTTCTCAAACTACGCAAAGTCGCCTCAAGCCTCAACAAAAACTAACTCTTCTTTAACCCCACTTGCTGCCACGTTTCGCTTACCGCCTTACTCTGGGACGCCTCACTATCGGCCTCCTCGAGCGATTTGACACTCTGGTCCGGCAGCTTGTAAAGGATCTCCTGCGGATGAGCCATGGTACTCTCGACTCGGGGATTAACGCCTCTGTTAAAGATGGCGGCCTCGGAGTGCCGTCATGGACCCGCGGTACTCCCATCACCGACAAATCCCTAATCGATGCTTTTGCCAATGTAGTCCGCCGAGGCAGTATTCATTGAACGCCTGGAGCGTGACGTCTGTGTAGACAAAAGCTCGCATGGGACAGGGCCCGCCCTGTGACTCATCGCCATTTAAGGGTTTCACAGGCAGCGAGATAGACTCGGCCATCAGCGACATGAATATGGCGACAGCGCCCGGCACAGATATGCTGCCGCTCAAGAGCATTCGGAGTCTTCTAGCCGAGCTCTCAGCGCAATCGGGAATGTGCTAGTGAGGCTCTATGCAAAATGTTGGGATGTGCGGCTCAGGCGTGTCATCCGCAACTTCGGCTGTCCAATGCGGGAAAAAGCAAACTAAAGTCTGTTGACCGCCATCTTCGCGGTGTGTTGAAGAAAATCTTCCAGAGGACACGTTCTCTTCTTCGATGCACCTTGCAAACGGTGGCGGCATCCCCAGCCTAGTAGAGCTAATCGCATGTAGTCGCGTCAAAAGCAAAGCCAGGATGAGAGACTCAGGAGACGCAGTAGCTGCGGCCACCGCGTGTGCAAACGAAGATATGATCGCGCAGATGCAACAACGCCTCGGTGTTGGTGGTCTGCCACATAACGTAATGCGCACTACATTTATCGAACAGCGAAGGAAAACGCTTGCTAGGGAGTACAACGGAGTAGCCAGACTCACGATGGATGACTCAGCTGTTCCGCGACCCCGGTTGTGGAATGGCCGATTCAGCAGCAATAAAATGGTCGGGGCAGTCAAGATACTGTCAGGGACACTGCCCACCAATATTCGAAATACCCGCGGAGTGGACGTCCATAGTCTAAAACTATGTAGAAATGGGTGTTAAGTACACGAAACCGACCTCCATGTTCTATCGTCATGCTGTATGACTAGGAATGCTGTCAGCAGATGGCGCAACCTAGTCCGGGAAAAAGTAGCAAAAGAGCTAAGTCGGAAGGGAGGTTGGAAGATTCATAAAGAAAAAACATGGGTGATCGGCCAGGGGCGATTGCAGCCAGTTATCACGGCAGAAAGAGGCAACGAAAGGTCTTCTATATGATATCTATCTGGAGATACTACCCGTGTCACATGGGCATGTACACCGCTCTCTTCATACGCGTTGGTGCGAAGTCCATCCTGAAATCGCGTTCATCTCTGCCAATGCACTTTCCAAGAAATTGGGAGGTGTAACGAGAATGATACAGCGAACAACGCCAACAAGTGACGATGAACTGGTGGCAGTCCCAGTGACAACGGAGGTGACGGAAAACCCAGCTGTTCCGACGTGGGCGGGGCAACGGCTCCGGATGGAAATCCCGACTGCAACTATCGCGGAGGGTCACTCGGTGGAAGGAGGTTCAAAAGTAACTCCACCAAGTGAGCGGGAACCTAATCATGAAATTGTCATGGCAGATACTCCGGCGACAACCCAAGCTCGTGTTGCCAAGCACCACCTTGAATTTACTAGATAGTTGCGAAGCGCTTCTGACTTCTCAAAGCGCAGTAATCCTAGTAGGAATCGCTGGATTGACGAAGCAATGCTCACTTGCATGGATGAACTTGTGGATCGTGGTTAGCAACGCCTGAGGCTGAACAGACTCCTTTAAGGCTTAACTGCCTTGTTTGGGCTGCATCATGCTTAGGCCATACAAGTCGTCCCGCTAGTATAACTGAGGGCGTACCTAGCAAGGAGTATATGGCTCGTGGCAAACGATACCGCCAGTTAATCTCGTGGATAGACATCGAATTGAGGCGCAACGATAAACCCAATAAGTCCGAACACAAAATACGCATGCGGCTACGCAAAGAGTTCAAAACTCTTGACAAGAGCAAATTGAGTCGCCTGAGAGACTTTATTTGGCAAAATTAGAGTTTGGAGCTCGAAGGTTCCTGACACGAATCGAGAAACCAATTTCAAAAAAGCAAATAGTCAGTATGCAATGGCAGGACGCTGACAACCTGATTTTAGCAACGAGAGGATTACCCAACCCGCGTCCGTTGATCGCATTTCTGAGTTCTGGACGGGTATCGTTGGCTATAAAGCTGAGGTCGATCTAGCCGACCCTGCGATTTAAGGCTGGAAACGGGAAATAGCCTCAAAGATAGTCAAGGCTGAGGGAGGTCATTTTGTCATAACTTATCTCATTGATGAAAAGGTTGAGAGCCTTTAAGGCCGCTGGTCCAAATTGCATTTATGCTTTCTATTGGAAACGTCTCAAGAGGACCAACGCAATCTTGAGGCGGCTAGTAACTGCGGAACTGAACAGCCCACAATTCCCTGGCTGGATGGTTAATGGTCGAACGGTACTCATTGGTAAGACCGAAGACCAGCTAGAATTACATAACCCTGGCAACTATCGGCCAATCGCTGTTCTGGACGTGATGTATAAGATCTGCACAGGTGTTATTGCTCGATCGCTTATAGCAAACTGCGAGAATAAGGGGTTGATGCCGATTGAACAACATGCGGCCCGCAAAGGGCTACGGGGAACTGTGGATTGCTTCCTAACCGATAACTTGATCGTGCAATGATGCAAGATCAAGAAAGTCGATCTCACTGTATCCTGGATTGACTATCAGAAGGCATTTGATTCGGTGCCACATGGTCTCATTGACTGGTTGCTTGACTCAATTGAGTTGGACTCGACTCTATGTGCTGCTTTGCGATGCGCAATGACGTCGTGGGCCAGTCCTTATACATTGCGGGTTAGTAACAAAGAGAGACTTGTCACCTCTCTGATTCAGAATAAGCGAGGATTTTTCCAAGGCGATCAATTATCTGTTGTACTATTCCAACTGGCTCCAACATGCCAAATTTGGGTGCTTTTGAAAAAGATGTAGATGTGATCACACGTGTGTCCGCTGTCACTGGCTTGCATTTGGGATCTAGTAAATGCAAATACGCCAGTCTAGTCAAAGGAAAACTCGCGTTGTCTGATGATTTAACTGGTGGTATCTCTCCATTGAGGGATGATGCTTCATACAAGTACTTGGGGGTGAAGCAGTTCCTAGGCCATGGTGACAGTGCGGATACTGCGCAACAGGGCGAGAAACGATTGCCCGAACTTGCAGCAGATCCTAGCAGCAGGCCTAAATGGGAAGCATACCACGAATCTGATCAATACTCTCGCGGTTAACGGGTTATTGTACTACCTGGTTGTAGGGGTCTGGTCTCGTAGCGATATCAGTAAAAGACTAGATCGTTAAATGCGGGGCATTCTGGCAAAAGGAAAGTACCACTATAAATCCGCGTCAGCGAAACGCCTCTATTTGCCAAGGGTAGAGAGCAGTCGCGGCATTCTCTCGATGCTAAACGCATACGATTCAGCCACTGTGAATGTTGCAACGTACATGGCTAGTCATACAGACGCGCTTGTTTGTGGAATTTGGGAGTTGTCTAAGTATTTGCCTAAGGTGCACAACCGAAAGACAATATACTCCAAAGCGAACCAAATAGCCAGAGCTCTCGAGATTGACTGCTCTTTCGAAGACGCTATTCTACTTCAAGGGGAGCGAATAGGAGCAGATAACCGCCAGAGAGTAACAAGAGTGCTTAAAGAAAGGCACGCACAAGTCTTACAGCTAGAGTTGGAAAGTTCCACGATTCACGGCGTTTTCTTTAAGCAAACGAGCGTGCGAGGTGCCCACTCGCACGTTTGGCTGAACCAAGGTAAGCTAAGGTGTGAAACCGAAACCCTTGCATGCATATTACAAGATGGGAGTTTGCGGACCCGAGCTTATGAAAAAAGAATACTAAAAATCCGAGCAGATGAGAAATGCAGACTTTGCCATTCTGCTGCAGAAACCATTGGACATATCTTGAATGTTTGCCCTAAATCCCATGTAAAGGGGATCAAGGACAGGCATGATGAAGTCGCAAAGGTTGTGTATTCAGCGGTGACGCAAAATCACCAGATCGAAGACTCTGTTTATGGATGCAAAACAAGACGTGGTTAGCAACAATAGCATCAAACTGCTATGGGACTGTCTCATACCAACTAGAGACCATATTGCCCATAGAAAACCGGACATAGTACTCTTTGATTATAAGCGGAAAATCGTCTCTATAATAGACGTCGCGGTGTGCCTCGGAAACCGAGGCAGCGCAAAAACGTGCGTTTGATGAGAAGGTTCTTAGATATGAACAATTGAGGATAGACCTTGTTAGGCCACTTCGAGGTTGGAAGGTCAGGTCTATCCCAATTGTCATAGGCTCGCTTGGTTCATACGATCTGGAGCGATTGAACATCTCGCTCCACGATATTCTGCCTGGTCTTTCGAACGAAAAACTCGAGTATGTCAGAAATGAGATGCAAAGAGTAGTAGTCCTCGGCTCTGTCCGAGTGGCTAAGACCCATTTGGCGGATCGCTAGCAGCTTTAGCTACTCAGGGAGTAGTTCCTCTGCTGCACGCGCCCTAGAGTATGTGAACGTGAAGTTACGGGAATGAATTGTGCGCACGTCAGACGGTAGAACCCAAGCGCCTTATGCTTAACCTCCCCATGACTGGAGGTCGCTCTGGCGTGCTAATCGCGGCCTTAGCAAGTAGTCGGGAAGGGCGAGACTCGGCTTGACTGACTATGCAATGCACATGTCTTATGATGATAGGCTTACGCCTGGTAATGTCTTCTTGAAGGGTGCGGTCCAACAGTACTGACAAAAGCCCAACAGCGATTAGCTTAAAATCCACAGTAAAAGTCGTGGGCGGCAAAAGTCTGATCATCTGCCTTCTCGTGGCGCCGCCTGAACTAGCTCAGGTATTGTATCGTACAATGTCACTTGTCTATGGATTTTATTGCTCAAAAGTCCTCGTATGCCTCAATCACCTGTAAAGAGTGGTCTTGTCACCCACTCCCAGTATGGTATCTTGCTCGGAAGTCTCAATCTGTTATAATGAGTGGGCTGTGTCACCCATTCCCAGTATGGTAGGGTATCGAGTTAAAAAGAGTGGCCTCCGCCATCCAGTCTCAGTACGGTATGATAATGAATGCTCTGGAAAATTGAATGTTATTCATATAGACAAGTTGACGGAAGATGGCGCAGTGCTTGACTAGGCTAAAGGTGACAATCCTGACGGGGGACCGTCGGGAACTGGTTGGGAATTTTTTCAAAATGTCGAATATATTAGAGAATAACTGCGGTCAGGGGCGCAGTCCTAATCTTACCCAGGGAGGCATTGTGGAAGCAGTTCGTGCTCAAACCACGTCTAAATGCTTAGCATATCAACAGCGGGGAACTACTGTCCCGACGGAGGATAGTTGCTTGCAGCTACCTATTAACACAATCTGACCGAAATGGGTCAGATGGAATGCTAATCTTGAGCAGTCTCTATATGATATCTATCTCGAGATACTACCCGTGTCACATGGGCATGTACAACGCTCTCTTCATACGCGTTGGTGCGAAGTCCATCCTGAAATCGCGTTCATCTCTGCCAATGCACTTTCCAAGAAATTGGGAGGTGTAACGAGAATGATACAGCGAACAACGCCAACAAGTGACGATGAACTGGTGGCAGTCCCAGTGACAACGGAGGTGACGGAAAACCCAGCTGTTCCGACGTGGGCGGGGCAACGGCTCCGGATGGAAATCCCGACTGCAACTATCGCGGAGGGTCACTCGGTGGAAGGAGGTTCAAAAGTAACTCCACCAAGTGAGCGGGAACCTAATCATGAAATTGTCATGGCAGATACTCCGGCGACAACCCAAGCTCTTGTTGCCAAGCACCATCTTGAATTTACTGGATTGTTGCAAAGCGCTTCTGACTTCTCAAAGCGCAGTAATCCTACTAGGAATTACTATAGCTCGAAGGTTCGTGACACGAATCGAGAAACCAAATTCAAACAAGTGAGCAGTCAGTATGCTTTGTCAGGACGTAGTTAACCTGATAAGGGCAACGGGAGGATTACCCAACCCCGGCCGTTGATCGCATTCCTGAGTTCTGGACTGGGATCGTTGGCTATGAAACTGAGGTCGATCTAGCCGACCCTGCGCTTCGAGGCTGGAAACGGGAAATAGCCTCGAAGACAGTCAAGGCTGACGGAATTCAATTTGTCATAACTGACCCCATTTGGGAGTTACTGATGAAAAAGTTGAGAGCCTTTAAGGCCGCTGATCCAGATTGCATTTATGCTTTCTTTTGGAAACGTCTCAAGAGGACCAACGCAATCTTGAGACGGCTAGTAACTGCGGAATTGAACAGCCCACAATTCCCTGGCTGGATGGTTAATGGTCGAACGGTACTCATTGGTAAGACCGAAGACCAGCTAGAATTACAGAACCCTAGCAACTATCGGCCAATCGCTGTTCTGAACGTCATGTATAAGATCTGCACATGCGTCATTGCCCGATCGCTTATAGCGCCGATTGAACAACGTGCGGTCACGAGACTACCTAGAGCAGAGGATAACTGAAAAGAAAGCGTATTATCAGTGTCGGACTAACAAAAACTGACTAACACCTGTCAAGTGGTGGTGGATTGCCCAGCATTGCGGAAATTGTCATGAAAAGCACGATTAAGAGCTGGGCTAGGATGAAAGATTCCCCCGACACGGTTTCCGCTGCTACGGCGCGTGCGAACGAGCCTGTGGTAGAAAAACTTCAGCGGAGTTTTGGGGTGGCCGGCGTAGACACCAAGGCATTGAAGAGAGTCTTCCAGGAGAGGAAAGCGATGGCCCTGAGCCAAGAATATAATGGGAAAGCCAGGCTGACAATGGCTGAATCGGTTGTGAGTAAAGGCTGGCTGTGGAACGGCTGATTCGCCTGCAATCAGCTTGTTACTGCGCTCAAAATAATATCGGGAACATTCCCACAAATGTGCGGAACACGCGCGGTGTGAATGATCGAAGTATTAAACTATGCCGAAATGGCTGCCGTACGGCCGAAACTGATCTCCACGTACTAGCAATGTGCGCACTCACCAAAGACGCAGTGAGTCGCCGTCACAACATCATCCGTGACAAAATAGCAAAACATCTAAAGCGTATACCTGGGGTGCGAGTGGATGTGGAAAGCACGTGGTACATCGGGCAACGGCTCTTCCGGCCTGATATTACCATCGAACAGGGAAAGGTTAGAAAGTTTGTGGAGATTACAGTGCCGTACGAGCAGTCACATGACTACCTTGAGCAGAGAATAGCACAAAAGAAAGCATACTATAAGTGTTTGACTGACAACGACAATCGAACGGTGCCAGTGGAGGGCACGGCGGAGGTTGTACCAATAGTGGTTGGCTGCGCTGGTACAATAACGGACCAGTGCAGCAAGTTAATGAAAAGTATCGGGCTAGCTAAAAAGACCCAGGAACAGATTCAAATGATTGCGCTAGCCGAGTCGGCCAGGATATGGAATATACACCGGCAGAGGAGAAGGGGAGTCTATGGCGGCTTTTAAGCCCGAAGCTACACTCTCCGACATTCTGTAGACAAAGGCACGACTCGAAGATCAGCATTTAACCGATCTACTTTTAGATCTACAGCTTTTGCGCGTTGGCCACCTGTGCACAGCGATTAAACCGGCTGGAGCAGAATAGAGACCTGGAGAAGAGCAAGGATATTTATTGGTACGGAAATAGAGATACATATATAGACGCCAGTGTTTAATCCGTGCTTAATTGTTGTACTAAGTAGTCTAATGCTCGGAGGGTGGAAAGGCGGAAGAAAAAAAAAATTTCGCTGTATGCAATCTCATCTGCGGCCGGGAGACCGTACACTCCTGTTACCCATGTGGGAGCCAAGGGTTGCAATCATCGGAGCTCCTCTGCCATTCGGAAGAAGTGGCGATCTGCTGCGTTCTGGGGTCGGAAGCCGTCTACTGTCTGCCTCCTTGTGGCTGCAGCAGTTAGTACCTGCCTGGTATGCCGGTTGTCTGCGTCAACCGTAACATGCCAGGAAGCGAAGCTAAAGACAGAGGCGCCCCCACCTATTTTACACCGTGGGGTTGATCCGATGCAAGTTGCTCGGGTCATAGTCCGGTACCCACTCCGGGATCCGTTGTGTCTTGCACGGATAGCAAGTCCGGTACCCAATCCGGGACATTCACCTTATAAATATTACTCATTGCCATCTCTGCCTGCCAGAATGCTTTTAGGAAAGGTGACGGCCTACTAGAGAAAATTTTTATCCTCCGCCACCTGTTGAACCATAGTATAAGGCGTTTTATTCCTATTAACCTTGCTTTTATAGACGTAGCAAAAGCGTTCGACACCGTTTCGCACCACACGATCGGGCTCGCGCTGGGAAGAGTGGGTGTCCCGAGCCAACTGAATTCATCCTAAACAGCTAAACTCGTGGCTCTACCAGGTTCTTAGTCAAAGGTAAGGTTAGCAAACCCATTCATCCGCGTCGGGGGTCCGCCAGGGGGATCTCCTATCCCCTTTATCTTCAGTACCGTAATGGATTGGTGCCTGTCTGGTCTTGATAAATCCATAGGCTTTAGAATAACTGCGGACTCCCCAGTCCACCATCTCGCGTTTGCCGACGACGTAGTTTTAATTTTATCAAACAAACACGTTCTCAACGGGCTACTCAACACACTTAGTACAAACCTAGAAGTCGACCCTGAATTCATAAGCTACATTATGAAATCTTACACCGAACATCGCACGGATATTATTGTTGGTGACAGCACCCTGGAATGGGTTCGTATGAACCGATGGTCAAACAAGGAGATCCCTTGTCGCCGATCTTATTCAACTTGGTGATCTACGAATTGCTTGACAACTTGCCTGACCATATTGGCGCTAAACTTTGGGACGTCTCCATTAATGCCCTAGGGTTTGCCGAAGATGTAACCCTGCTATCTCAATCTAAGCATGGCATGCAAAAGCTACTTGATACGACCGTGGAATGCTTTAAGAACCGCCATATGCTCATTAATACCAAGAAATGTTTCTCGCTACGCCTCCTTACCGCAACTAAGACCCGCAGTGTTACAACATCTCTCGAACCTAAATTCAACATAGGGAACGAGGAAATCATAGCATGGTGAGGCCTTCAGATATCTCGGAATTCAATTCAACCCGATTGGTAAAATGGCGGCAAGCTGTGAAGATCTAGAAACCATTCTCGAACAGCTTAGGAAGGCCCCACTTAAACCCCAACAGAAATTAGCTCTTCTAAAGTCGCACGTCCTGCCGAAGTTCTATCATCGGCTGGTCCTAGGTAGGTTGGCAGTAGGCCTGCTCGACAGATTCGACGATATGGTCCGTAACTGATCTGTCAAGCTGATCTGCCGCCTACCGAACGACCTGCCATCTGCGGCATTTTACACAGCTATACCCGACGGCGGACTCGGTATTCCAAGTTTAAGACGAACATTCCCACAAACACTGATCAAACGCTTGACTAAATTGGAAAAGTCAAAAGATCCAGTTATAAAGGCCCTCGTTGATCAGAAGCTCATCAAGTCTTTAAAAACCAAATGCGGCAAGCTATGCGGCAAGCCATGCGGCACGACCCCTCCATCTGAGACCCACCGCAAGGATTTCTACAAGACCACTGACGGTCTCCCTCTGTCGCAAATGAAGTCCAACCAACTCGATCAGCATTGGCTGACTGGCCACAATCTCCATTCAGGCAGAGAATTTGTGGAATTCGTGAAACTTAGACTTGGTAGGTTAGAGACAACGGAAACATGTACAAGAGGCAGAGATGCCAACAAAAATGGCAACGGCGCCTGGTGTTGATGTGCTGCCGCTACAGAGTATTTGGAAGCTTCCATCCGACCTTTGTCTCAAGCGTGATCAGCAATCTATATGAGAACGCCACAACAACAGTCTCGCTGCAAGGCAGAGAACGCGACCGATTAACATCTGGAAAAGGGTAAAGCAGGGATGTCCCTTAAGCCCACTACTGTTCAACCTTATCATAGACGACCTCATCAGTCGCCTTGAGAAGTTGAACTATGATGTGTCTATTGGAGAGGTGAAAGTCAGCTGCCTTGCCTTTGCAGACGATCTAGCGTTAACAGCCCCCACAAAATTTGAGATGGACGCTCTGCTAAATGTGTGCGAGACGTTCTTTGATGAGAAGTCGCTAAAAGTTAATAGTAGCAAGTCAAACTCACTGCTTGTGTTGACAGTGAAGGGGAAACAGTCCCTGAAAGTCGCAATGGAGAAACATCGATTCTGGAAGCGTGAGCCGATTCCAAGCATCGGGTTTAAGTCTCTAGCGAAATAACTTGGCATCAAGATGAATCCCCTCGGTGAGGTAATTCTTCCTGGCGGAATGCCCAGTTCGATAGATTGTGCAGCTCCCCGTTCAAGTCTTAGCACAAGATCGTGGGGCTACGGGAAGCGATAATTCCCAGAATGATACACCAGCTTCAGCTATCCAATGAGGGAAAAAGTAAGCTGAAATCTGTTGATCGCCGCGTCCGCAGTGTGGTCAAGAGAATTCTGCATCTTGTGAGGGTGTTCGCGAAGCTGTGGGATGTAAGACTACGAAAGGTAGTTGCGCTAAATGAAAGGCAAAAAGCCTTCTGTCCAGTTGATGGCTGCTATGCCAATGTTAAAATTTTAATACCTGCCTGGTGCGTCGGCTGTCCGCTTCAGTATATGCTGGGTAGGGAAACGTAAGACAGAGGCGCCCCTCTACCTATTTTACACCGTAGGGGTAGATCCGTTGCGGATAGTCCAGTCCGAAACAGACTTCCGGGCTAGCACCCCGCCTGTCTGTACCACAATTGCTACAAGTCAGAATAAATAAGTACAAATTGTGAATGAGCCATATCCTCAAGATATGGATGAAGCAATGGGTGTCACAACAGCTGACAACGTCGTAGTTCAGTATCCGAAAAATGCTGAATGGTTGTGTCCGATTTGTAGAGATGTGAGCACTGCTCCATCAGCACTCTTAAAGCACCTGCTAATAAAACACCAAGTAAATCAGTCTCATATTGCATTTACATGTATTTGCGGTCATAAGACGCAAACATCACGAGCTGTAGGTACTCACCGTCGGTACTGTACCGGTGAAAGCATGGCACCATCTATGTCGAGTATTCGAACAATGTATCGGAAGACCCCTGGCTCAGTCAGCTGTGGGATATGCGATAGGCCCTTCGATGGCCAAGCTGGGTTGATGGTTCACATGCGCATAAAGACGCATACAATGATATGTTGCCCACGAAGCGTGTTTTCAAATGGGAGGCGAACGAATTGAAATATCTAGCCGAAATGGAAATCGACCTCGCGTCTTTAAATGGGAGGAAAACGAGCTTAAATTCCCAGCAGAGATGGATGACCGCCGCGCTCGTGGCCAGGCTAAAAAGACTAACCAGAGACTTAGTGAACTGATACCTAGCAGAAACGCTACCCAGATAGCGACAGTCAGGAAAAGGGACGTGTGCAAAGAGATGGTTGAGTCATTATTAGTGGAACGAGACGTTCGCGATCAAAGAGTCGAGGTGGGACCCACCACGGTTATGGAGACTCCAGCGGAGAACCCAGTCCATGTTGCGAAAGCACGAGCCGCGCTTGACGAATGGGTGGCAGCGTCAGCGGGCCAATTAACCAAACAAGCTGTCACGGTTAAAGCCTATATTGAAAAGTTGATGACTGGGTGCGACTGCTGGACTGAAACAAAAGCCAATCTATTCCCAGCCTAAGCTCGAAGGAAGCGTACGTACCGATTCCGCAGAGTCCGGTATCGGAAGAAGACAAAGCGGAGAGGGCCGCGCAAAAACGTGAAACAAGCGAGACTCAAAGCTGGCCAAAGGTCGTACGAACAAAGCCGGTCAGAGACCCTACGGCAGTTAATAGATGGGACCTACAACTTTGACCAACCCAAAGAAGTTGTAGCCCCAAGTATTGAGGAAATCGAGGCAGCATTCATTGAACGCCTGGAGCGTGACGTCGGTGCAGACAAAAGCCCGCATGTGTATGGCATCCCGCCCGATGTCTCTCAAGTCGTTAGCGACCTATATGCACACGCTACAACGACAGTCTCGGTACAAGGAGGGCAAACGAGGAAGATTAACATCTTGAAAGGTGTAAAGCAAGGATGTCCCTTGAGTCCGCTCCTGTTCAACCTTATCATGGACGACCTGATAAGCCGCCTTGAGAAGTTGGACTACGGAGTAACGATAGGGAACACCAAAGTGAGTTGCCTAGCCTTTGCCGATGACTTGGTTTTACTCGCCCCAACCAATTTTGAAATGGATGCTCTACTGAACATATGCGAAAGATTCTTTGAGGAAAAGTCACTTAAAGTAAATACCAGCAAATCCAACTCGCTACGAGTTTCACCGGTGAAAGGGAAGCAATCCCTGAAAGTGGTGATGTAGAACCATCGGCTCTGGAAAGAAGAACCAATCCCAAACATCGGGTTTATGGAACTCGCCAAGTACCTTGGCATCAAGATGAACCCCCTCGGCAAAATAATTTTGCCAGAGGCGGAGTGGAATGGACAGCTCGACAGATTGTGTGGTTCGCCCCTAAAACCCTATCACAAAATCGTAGGGCTAAGGAAAATCATAATACCGCGAATGATCCACAAACTTCGGCTGTCAAATGCGGGAAAAAGCAAGTTAAAGTCTGTTGACCGCCATCTTCGCGGTGTGTTAAAGAAAATCCTACATCTTCCAGAGGACACGTTCTCTTCTTGGATGCACCTTGCAAGCAGTGGCGGCATCCCCAGCCTAGTAGACTTAATAGCATGTAGTCTAAAGTCTAGAAGACTGGATAGCGGCTACCGGTCACTGCACTGACGTTTCAACAGTTGCAGTCAGAGATTATGTCATAGGACGCACCAATGCCATTGACGAATGGTCCTCCACAAAAGCAATTCTCTTTGCTGATGCGCAAGGCCGACCACCTAGAATCACACGCCCAAGGAGGTGGAGGAATCGGAGGATAAACAAACGCAAACGTGTATCGGAAAAAGCAAGGCGTTTTAAGCTCGTGCAGCGACTGTACGAATGAAACGAGTCCGACACGTTAAGGAAAATCCATGACGGGAAGCTTATATATGAGGAAGGGGCCGATGTCCATCCGGTGTACAAGCGACATACATCGAGCGCTTAGAAGGCATCTCATGCTTTGACTCAGGGCCTGGAATTGCTGGTGTGCCCTGCCACTCGTCATCTTTCCCGGCTTTTAATGCCGCGCACATTACAGCTACCCTTGTGGATATCAATGCGATGAGAGCGCCTGGCCCGGACTCCTTGTATCTACCTGCTGTAAAGGCAGTGCCCTACACGCTTTATGCTGCCCTATTTAATGCATGGTGGGTATACGGAGTCCCCAAAGCAGAGAAAGTGAATCGGACGGTCCTAAGTGAGAAGGAAGGGGATAGGAAAAACGTCTCGAACTGGCGCCCAATAACTATCAGAAATCTACTCATACGGCTATACGTCAAAGCATGAGACGTGCGCCTGCGGAAAGTAGTGAAGCTAAACGATCGACAAAAAGCCTTCTGTCCGGTTGACGGATGCTTTGCTAATGTCAAGATCCTACAGCAGGTCGTTCGTGATTCGAAAAAGAAAAAAGCAGGAGCTGAACCTGGTCTTCCTTGGTCCACGCCAGTATTCACAAGGCAATGGTCAGACAAGGAATACCCGAAAGTGTTGTTGGTGTGGTCAAAGACCTCTACGAGGGGGCCAGCACAGTCATTTCAGTAGGCAGTGAAAGCGCAAGGCCAATTATGATGAATAACGGGGTGAAACAAGGGTACCCACTCAGTCACTTATTGTTTAACATGGTCTTGGATGAGCTGATCTGCCAGTCGGAAGCCACAGGTTTCGGCTTCGCTGTGGCGGAGGAAAGGATCAACACACTGGCATTCGCAGATGACTTGGTCTTGCTGGCACCAACCGTGTACGAGATGTGTCAACTAATGAGTACCTGCGAGGCGTTCTTCACGCAGAAGTGCCTGAAAGTAATGCCAGCAAAGTCAATGAGCTTGAGAGTGCTACCTGTCAAGGGCAAAGTAAAGTGGTAGCAAGGTAAAGTGTCAAAGAGAGTGATTACCGAGCCACAGCGACACTGGCAAGGAATCCCGATCCCTTTTATTGGATTCCGCAGACTAGCTTCCTATGTAGGTGTTCGCATGAACACTGAATGGGGGAGATATGAGTGAGTGTGACTGGGATGGGTAACTTCAACGATTGTTACCTGCTCCGTTGAAGCCCTATCGGAATGTCAACGCACTGAGGGAAATGGTAGTACCACGTGTGCTGCACCAACTCAGGCTCAGCGACGCTGGTAAATGTAAACTGAAAAAGTACGACCAGAAAATGTGGGCGTTCTTCAAGAAGGTTCTACACCTACCGGAAGATACGTCCTGTGACTGGATCCACCATCCCGACGGAGG
>QQSS02081092.1:7942-45514 GCA_003687565.2 Craspedacusta sowerbii
CCAGAACAGGCTACTTTAAAGAGGAAAAAGCGCAGTTGATTAGATTTTATGGTTTGGACTGCACTCGCTTTGGCTCGGACTTCTAGATCTAATTAGATTTGTAGAGGACTGCTGCCTGCTTGATGTTGTTGTGCATAGAATCGATGAGCTGGTCGTTGAAGTCGAATATATGTTTGAGGAGAATTATGCAGACTTATATCTTGATGGTGGGACTGTTCTGTCCTCGTGAGGTTCTATTATTTTGAGTTTGATTTGCATTAAATTTTACGTATTGGTCAAGCCCTTCTCTCACAATTGCAGTCAGGTCAATGAAGAACTTGTCAGTAATCGAGAGATATTTTGCAGCCTCCATAAGCTTTTTGAAAATAGTGTTGACGTAGTTGAGAATTGAGGGGTTTTGCTGTGTGAAAACAGAGGACGCAGTGCTAACGGAGGGTGGCGAACTATTTTTGAGTAAGTCGAATATGCTGTATAGACTAGTCCTGAGGGTGGCCTAATTCTAGAATTAAATCATTATTAGGATGATGTTGAGTAGCACCAAGTAAAACCTGTTAGGATTTTAGTTATTGGAATTCCACATCATTTTCATCTTTGAAATTACTATCTTTATCTGCTAGTAACGTTTAACCGAGTTGGGCCAGAGCATCAGCGTCTTCCGCAAGAGATAGAGCGAGCGCTTCATTATGTCCCGGTCATCCTTAGACATACAGTTATAAAATGCTAGCTTTATGAAAAAGTTCAAGCATATCTAAGCTGCCTTCCCGCTTGAACTACTCTCTCTCTCATTCCAATTGTGAAGGAAGTTTGCCAGTTAGTGTGGCTGATTTTTTAATGAAGCGATGGTGGATTGAAGTTCTTGATATTTCCACTGGATGTAAATAAAACTCATATCGGAACTAACCTTTTTGACGATGGGGATTGTGGAAGTGGGATTAGAAGTGATTACGAGCCACTGCATTGAGTTGATCATTGATGTCTAAAACTTGTAATCCTTGTATTTTTTAAAAATATCATGGTTTTTTACAAAGATTTCCCAGTACCTGACCATTTTTGTGTTTTCCTGCGACTACTCATTAAAAAATCTGCTACTCTAATACCACCGATTTTCGCCTCCACAAATATCTGACATGAGAGGTATGAGGATGGAGAGGGCCTTTTTGTTGAGTCCGCCAACTTCAAGCTAGAGGTTGCTAAGCTGGTCAAGTTGTTTGAACAGATTCAAGTAAATTCCTAAGATACACTATTTCCTATCGACATCATTCTTGAATCCTAGATATTTGATGCAATTGCATATCACTATGTACGAATAGTGCTTAAATAATTTGTCCTACATCTTTATCAGCTTCAGCGATCTTTAGAAAATATCATCCTTCATTGAATCCAGGAATTCAGCCGGAAGCAAACTCATCAATAAGCTCAACAACTGCAGAACTTCAGTTGAAACTTGCATTTGTTTAGTGGTCTTAAGATTCTACTTATCCAAGTTCTTCAATACTAATTTTTACAAGGCAAGCAGGACGGATGAATCGAAAATACAATTGTAAAGTTATTTCTTTTTATGGGCTCTTATCAGGATTGGATAAAGTAATTGCTCCGAAAACAAAATCTTTTACTCAGCCGGATTTTTGGTCTCCTTAATATCATTAAATTTCTAGAAAATCTACTTTATTATAATCCTCCTTTTTTCAGGCGGGAGGATCTAGCTCAATTAAAATCTAATGAAAGTCCTTAAAAAATTGATATTTTCTGGCAGTCTGATGCGAAGAATCTTTACAATCTGGAAGATAATGGAGATGTCAATGAAGCCGCGAGGAGGTTTATCAATGCTATTCTTATTAACCTTAAGGATCATGATTAAAATTTATAAGATAATTTTAAATTCTCCAGTATGAGCGAAAGGCCTATCGTATGACTTGGCGTTCTAAATATCCTTGAACCTCTGTTCGAAAATTTTGTGTATTTTGTGGTAGAAACTGAAATTATCCTTTAGGAAATTTGGACTTAATTAGCATACTATCCTAATAAGGTTGAGCTTTTTGTGTTCCTATTTCTAGCGCTCCTAGAGGAGAGATTCGATCATTCCTGGACGAGTTAGCCATTAGCGGATCGGAAGAGACTCAGGGAAATTTATCACTTCCAGAATGAAGGTTAAGAACTTTGATTAGTGCCATGAAAATGTCCGCTAGTCGCAGTAGTTGATAATGGAGGAGAGGTAGGCTGCCATTGGACGGTAGATCATGTCGGAAGCGACCGGTCTGCTGAGTCTGGCTGCGTAGTACTAATAGAAGCTGGTGACATGCTTGTAGGGCCTTTTAATTTGCTCGATATTTTCTTAGATTTTCTTTTTGTGTCCGTCTGCCTCTTTGGTGGACATGTAGAGGGAGGATTTGGTGAGCTGGAATATTAATTTATTGAGAGTCTTGCATTAATTATAGATCTAAGTATATGTGATTTGGTTGTTTTATTAAGAATTTCTTAGTTTCTCTACTTACTATAGTCGGTCGATAAGCTTGCCGCACAGGAAGTTCTGCTTGAAGCACGGAGATATTAGGTTGTAGATCTTCTAGAACATACAAATAAATTGCGGAGAAAATTTGCGGAATTCCTGCTGGATGCAGAAAACCACTGGTCTCATGGCAATTCTTAGCTAGTTGCTCAAGAAGAATTCCTTTGTGGAATCCTCTTTGTTAATTAGTTAGAGAAGACTTGAATAGGCTGCCTGCCTGACACTCCTGTCTACTCTCTTTAGCAGCTAGAATAGTTCTTCTATGGAGCGATTGCGAAAAGCAATGATTTTACTATCCTTCTTAGCGTTGTTTTTATTGTCTTTGTAGATCTTGATATAAGTTTGGTTGACAAGAATCTATTTGGTAAAGACAATGATATTGCTTATCAACTTCCCCCAGTTCCTAATCGAAAAGTCGATGTCGTCGATGCTAAGGTCGAAGTCGCGGTCATCGAAATAGGTGTTGAGGTTGATAACAGATCCCGAAGACTTCTTTTCACTCTGCTGGACTGTCCTCGAGTGGCTTGCCTGAGAAGTTACTTCGAAAATTAATTTCAAGTTGCTTCCATATAGCTTCTAATTAATGGATATCAGCCTTTTGGCTTTGTCGTTTATTTCCTGAAGGGTTTATTCAATAGTTTATTATTACCCGTTTTAATCTAGCAGTCGAAAACTCTGTCTGAGTTGATGCCCTTCCTTCACAGAAAGCAAGTACTGCAGACTTCTGAAGCAGTTACTAAAATTTATAAGCTTGCGGTCATTTGACCTCAGTTATTCGTCCAGATAGTCATTTCCCTCCTTGTCGAAGCCGAGGATGTCTCTGATTCTTCCCAAAAGAAAACCAATGTGGGTGTGTCCATGTTTTTAAATAATCTACTTGATCGAAAGTTTTTAGGAATATTAGATGGATGTCTTAAGATCTGGGGCCTTAAATGTAGTTGGCTCGCCCATCTCGCACCGCTGTCCATAGAGTAGCGGCAAGACTGAGTTTGTCTAGCTCTACCAGAGTCGGATTATTTTGAGTGCGTTAATAGAGGAGTGATCCTGGTAGCTTATCAAATTCTAGATAGTGTGGGAAAAGAAGATGTTAGACCTGTGGCCGAGAAGCTGCTCAGTCTACTTGAGATGCTTCAAGATAAGCTTTAGAATTTCGAAGCTGCAGTATTAGTACCTGACTAAGAGGATGTCTTAAATCAGGAGTCCATTATACACTTATACAAGAATGTTATGAAGATGTGCTTAAATCCCATTTCTAAAGTACATGAACTTTTCCATTAGGAAGCTCATCACACCGGTCCGAAGGTTTAGGAACTACGACCGATTTATGTTTTGCAGTGCCCTTAAAATCGATCCGATTATGTAGTTCTCCGACGAAGAATCATTCTCAAGGAACTTTATCAGGTACTGTTCCACAGTTATTTTAGACTGGTTATTTTTAACCTGCTCTTATCGTGAGACCATGGCCTTATTTAGTAATTTGGCCGAAAAACTATCGATCATAAGGTTTCTAAATGAAGGCTAACCCTCTCTTAGTCTTCTAATGGACTCCCAGAAGGCAGTTTCAAAGAAATCTTTCTGCTGGAGCTCGATCTGCTCGGACAGATAGACCGAGATGATTGTATTGGTATTTTTGGAATAGACCACGGTAAGGAATAAAAAGCAGCTAAGAATTTTTTATATTATGGGATGAATGGTGGGCTGCCTCAGAGTCCAGTAAGCCACCTTCATCATAAGGCTGAATGCAGCCTAAAACGTTTACGCAGTTATTGAGTATTGGAATTGGACATCTAGCACCTTTTTGAACACATCGATACAATAATTAACTGCTTCAGTTATATTAATGTCAAGCGGCATGTCAGGGTCAATGGATTTGCTCATCAAAATCAAGTCAGGCGTCTTATCCTTAGAATGTAAGGCGTGCTCATCAGTGTAGAGCCTGTGGATTGCACCCAGCTTGGCAAGCAGCTTGAGAGAGTAACATGCAATATCAGAGATACTTAGAATCTACAACTTAGATTCGGAGAGCCGGGCCGAACGGGCAATATCAAGGAGCTTGAGAATCAAACTCTCCTTGTGCCCAGCCAAGATATTTTAAATTTCATGGTATGAGGAGTGGTTGAACATTATTTCGAAAGTCTTGATTGCTCTTAAGGAGTAATTTGTCTAACCCAAGAAGAGACAGTTAAGAAGCGGACGGACAAAATTCCCCGTCCTAGCTAGGGCCATAATATTTTTGCTTTTGACAGGCACCATTATTACCAGTTATGAGACAGCGTCAGTAAGTTCGGTGATGCCTGTGTTGAAGAGCATGTAAAGGGTTTAAATTACGTTAACTGAGGGCTTACTATTTTTGCTGGTATCTTTTTGGCACAACTAGTAGAAGTCATTGTAGAGGTAGGAATCAAGACTGCCTTGCCCGAAAGGCCAAATGATATTTTTAAAAAGAGTCCTCAGAAGGAAGAGGTGATCGAGACAGTAGCCGGAAAAATGTATTTTTTTGATGAGGAGTAGCACAAACTGCTTGAGATGATTTCTGATAATGGAATCGTCCTTGTACTTAGAAATGCATCTAATCGGTAGTCGGATAAGCTTCTGAAGTAGGTTGAAATATTAGTCTTCTTTCCCTTAGTAAGGATGTAGCTCGTGCAGATTTTAGTGTCGGAAGTAGATGAAGAGAGTGTGGATCATGATGTTGACCACGTTGCGATGGAGCTGGCTGGTAGGGGGCGTGGGACAGAAGGGCTCAGTGAGCATGGTCTGGAGACAGTTTTCGGGACACTCCTTGGTGTAGAGCAAAAGGTGGTCGAAGAAAAGAGCCCTATGAGGGAGAAAGATGTCCCTGAAATTAATAGGGTCGAAGATGTCAGCAAAAATGCACATAAAGTTTTTGAAGTATCCCTTCTTAGACTACCCGTCGTTGTGGAACCCCTTCTGGTGCAGAAACTCAAAAATCTTCAAGCCCTAGTGAAAGATTCTCGAAACGATTTCGCACTGCTAGTCGGAGAGAGTACGCTTGGCGTTGCTGTTGTTGGCACTGTAGTGGTAAAGCTGTCGCAACGAATTCTGAATGTTCTGAGGAATCTGTCTCAAAGTCCAGGTGTAGATTAGCTAGATTATCCTCTTGGTAAGAAGCACAAGCTTATCCAGGATTTTGGTTTTAACTTCCTTTATATATTGCGCATACGTGTCTTACCTTATTGAGAACCCGTTGAATGTTAGGTCATCGTCCTCCTCCCACACATTCACCATTTTCATTCCCGTTGATATTGGCGATAGCAGGGACGAGTCGATACAAGGGTCCTCCTACCACTGATCGGCAGTCTAGAGTGGCCGCACAATGATCTTCCCCGGGTTGAGAAAATTAGGAGGGTTGAGATTGGCCTTAACGGGGTCGATATTTATCCGGAAGTTGATTTCTTCGAAGGTCTGCCTGATGGACACGAATTTGTTGGCTATTACATCTAGCAGCTTTGTGAGCAAGGCAAGTTTTTTTTAATGGTTGGCCTTGAGGTTCTGATTGGCTGCAATGGTGCTATTGGCCTCGTTGATATTGTCTGGGTTCTTAAACAAGTTCTCAATGAACTGCTGCATGATCTAGATAGATTTATCTTGAATATGGTGGTACACATTAGGATCAAATAAATTTCTAATGCACCCATCAAGTATTTTTTATACTCTCAAAAACTAATCGTCAAAATCGGGAGCCTGCTTGCTGATGGTATAAACGTTGGGTGGGAAGAGGTAGAAGATGACGAGCTGACACTTGAGAATGTCGGACCAATGATTTTAAATAACGTTTTTGAGATAGCAATTTTCCTTGGAAATGCTGTCCTTCCCGTAGCGAGTTTCTTAATTCATAATTTCCTTGAGGAGTATAGAGGCTTCTTATTTGGTAATTTTTTGAGGGTTTAGGATGATGATCAGCGACTTCAGCCTGTTTACGAACTAGAAGCGTTGGTAGTTGTATTAGACTGGACACTCGTGCAGGAGGTGGATGAAGTTCATTAGTATGTCGATGACTTTGAAGTGCTTCATCTGCTCGGCGATGTTGTTCCTGAGGATGCGGGAGTTGCTCTCCCGGTGAGAGTCCCTTTAGTTTTTGAGAATAATGTAAATAAATTGCATATTCTTTACCAGAATGCCAAGAACATCCTGCGTAAACTAAACATTCATTTTTTAGTGGGTCTCCTTTATGCTAATCTTCTTTAACGAATTTATTATGAACCCGATGGATTTTTGGAGCAAGTCTCGCAGTCGTTCGCTCGTGTCCAGGTCATTGTTACGAGTCAGGTCGAGGAAGGCCATTACGTGCATCAGCAGGTTGGGCAGATACACAGTAAACTTGATAGACCTTTAGTCTACGGTGGATGGGTGAGAATGAGAGGCCCTCCTATATTTGTTGAAATATCCGTGCTCGATATGATCGCGGATGTTGCAAAAGACTTAGGCTTTGTTCTTCAGGAACTAAACCAAAGGCAGATAGTGGCGTTTGGGCTCAAGCTTGTGCTAGTCCATAGTAGTGTTGTCATTCGAGAACTTGATGAGTCCGTCGATGGTCTTGCCTGCAATTATAACTTGGTTGTCGAACTAGGACTTTACCATCTCAAATAGAGCGTCGAACAGTCTCCCATTCAGTTTGGTCGACATCATCTATCGTTCAAGAAGTTCGAGGAGCTTCACCTTGAACTTTTGGTCGTCAGTGCGTTTGCGAATGAGGATGACCGTCTCAGCGTGAAACTAGAATAGCTTCCTCTTGGCCTCGAGGTCGTTGGGCGCGGATCGCTTGATCTCCTCGTAAATTTTTTTGAGAGAGTTGAATAAGTTCTAATGAGTGGCTAAGTCTGGTTAGTAATAGGAACGACTATGGTTCCAGCGTGGTCTACTTACGTTATTTGGCCAGCAGTCTCAAGTTCTCAATCTCTTCTTCAATTATCATTTTATATTATGAGATTAATATCTGATTCCCGCTTAAATACCATCATCTAATCTCTCATTCAGAAATATTTCTTGCGCGTCACTACCTGGTAAAACTCCTCGTTGTTGAACTCTGCCCGCTACTCCGTCGGCGCCAGGATGTTTGTCATGTGCTACATCGACTTTATCTGTGGCTACTCATATAATTAACCCAACAAACTGTTGGCAGTCTTTATCTTTTCGTGGTCTATTTTACCTGTGTTCTCGGAGTCGAACAAATTAAATACTTTGGATAGTCCGCCTTTGGATTTGACGTCGCCAAACTTTTAGCCGAGGACTCCTGCCAGCTCCTCGAAGGTGACTGGAGAGGTTAGTTCCCTGAGCTCCTGGACAATGCCGAATATCCACGAGTTTTTGCGGTCGAGACCCAACTAGCCCATGATCTAGGCGACTTCCTGCATATTAACTCTCCCGTTCCCCTACTAATCAAACATGTCGAATATGATTTTGAGTTCATCGAGTTCCGAGGGAGAGAGCCTCTACTTCGAGGAAGAGGCTTTAATGTTCATGGATTTTTTGGTACCCTCTCTTGATGAAGGGCGGTTCGTTTCCTTGGGCTAGGGAGATTTGTTTTTAACGTCCGAGGTTTTGGGCTTCTTGGTTTAAGGTTTGCTGGCTGGTATTTTGGAGGACATTTAAAAATTATTTGGTGATAGTATCAGACGGCCAGAAAATCAAGATTGGGATACAACAACTCCTGTCGATGCCTGTGAGCGTTTCTAGTTAAATTGCTTATAGGACTTATAATTAAGGTGGCAAATTAGTATGGGAGACTCAAGCAGTGTTGAAGGAATAATAATCATTCTGATCCTGGTGGTCTACGTCGTCAGTTCCCACGCTGTCGACACTCTACGCCTCACTTACATCCACCAGTCCGTCGTCGTCATGCTTCTGGGGGCGGTGGTGGCCCTTATCGTTCATCTGTTTTCCGACAAAGACATCGTATTTTCGAACAGCCTGTTCTTCAACCTGGTGCTGCCTCCTATCATCTTTGCGGCAGGATACAATTTACGCAAGAGCCTTTTTTTCCAAAACTTTACGGTAATCAGTTTTTTGGGGTTGGTCGGAACCATAATCACTTTCCTCATTGTGGCTCTCTTCATCTGGCTGTTCAGCCTCTTCCTCGGCCAGCTTACTCTTTCAGATGCTCTCTTTCTCTCGGCTGTTCTCTGCGCCACAGATTCGGTCGCAGCTCTTTCCCTCATCCGGCAAGAAGACTATCCAGTCCTAAACAGCGTGCTCTTCGGAGAAGGAATCATAAATGATGCGACTGCGATCATCCTGTTCAGATCAGTAACCAACTCGATAAACAAAGACTCGAACTTTGGCATGACCAGCCTGTGGATTTCGCTGGACTTTCTCTATCTCTTTTCGTGCTCGCTGCTCATTGGCATGGCGTTCGGGCTGGGCCTTTCCTTTTTTTTCAAGAAGGTGGACCTCACCTACAGTCCTGTTAGATAAATTTCCCTCATTGTCCTCGTTAGCTATTTCTCCTACCTGGTCAGCTAGATTGCAGGACTCTCTGGGATTATTTCCTTATTCGTCTGTGGAATTATCACAGGCCACTATTGCTATCTCAACATCTCCAGCTGCTCCAAACAAGTCACTGGAGTGACTTTCGACACTGCAGGCTATCTCGCTGAAGCCTTTGTCTTTGCTTATCTAGGACTCTCAGTTTTTAGTGTTCAAGGAGAGTGGCTTACAGTCGCCTATAGTGTCCTCATTGTGCCAATTATAATCATGGCAAGGTTTGCAGCTGTCTTCCTGCTCCCCTGCTGTTATTACATTTTCGGCAAGAAATTCCCGCTTGACACAAAGGAGCTTATGGTCTGCTGGTATAGTGGCCTTATTAGAGGTGCGATCGCTTTTGCTCTTAGCTTGCAAATCGAAAGCGAGAACGCCAAATTGCTGCAGAGCATTGTGCTGATTTTGGTACTGGCTACGATGGTATCGCTGTCATCACTGCTCACCTCATTCCTGAAGCTGCTGGGAATAGAAGGGAGCGGGTAGGGACCGGCTTACAAGGAGATCGAAGTGGAGAGCCGGCAGTCGGATGTGGAACGGTACTGGTTCTAATTTGAGGAGAAGTTCGTACTGCCCATCTTCAAGAGGTAGGACTAACTCAATAAAAACTTAATTCCACCTCCTCCACAGTGATTTTAACTATTTCAACATGACCAAACCCAAGCCCCGCCAGCCTCCCCAGCCGGCCAAGCGCAAACCCATTCAGAAGCAAGTCAAGGCCACGCCACAAGCCGAGCTGCAGTAGCAGGCGCCGAGCAGGTTGGGACACAAGGTGCTTGTGGCTTTCAAGGACGCCACTGGGGTCAAAGGAAACGCTATTGAGCTTGACCTCTAGATTGGGCCCGAGGAGCTGGCCTAGGCTCTGAAGCTCAGTTTGCCTTAAAGCGATGACTAAACCCAGTACCAGTTCTTTTACAAAACCAAGGAAATCAAGACAAGTTTAGAGATCTTCCTCAAATCCATTGGCTAGGAAATTTCTGAAGACCTTCTTTAGCTGACCTACCATCCTGTCGCTAACTTCAGAGTCCGTCCGATCACTCGCTCCTCGGACTCCCTATTCGGTCACACCGAGGCAGTGCTGGCAGTAAGCTTCTCCCCGGATTCCAGCTACCTGGCTTCGGCCTCCGGAGATTCAACTATTCGAATCTGGGATTTAAATACCAATACCCCCCTTAAAACACTATAAAGGCATCTCAACTGGGTAATGACTATAGCCTTTAGTCCTGATATGGAATACCTTGCCTCTGGAGACCATGACGGCGTTATCGTTAACTGGGATAAGGACGGGATCAGCACTGCCAAGGTCCAGGCGCACAAGGGTCCAGTCATGAGTCTCGCTTGGGAACCACTTCACGTTGCCAAAGAACCTATTTTGGCAAGTGCAGGCAAGGATGGACTCCTTAAGCTCATTAGCATGCCCTTGGGGACTGTTTTAGTTACTTATTCCGGGCATCAAAAAGCCATAACAAAAATATTATGGACAGGAGAAGGCGACTTGATAAGTTGTAGCTAGGACCAGAACATAAAGCAATGGAACAAGAAGGGGCGTTGTTTGCTTTAGTACGACAAGCACGCTCACTGGGTGAACTCCATTTCAATATCGACCTAGCTGAGCCTAACTGGAGGGTGCTTTGACAACAGGCCTTCCGAGTTTCCCAGTCGCTAAAGCAAATTCCATCGAGCCATTTAAATATATAAGAAGGCTCTGGGGAATAACAAATAACGGCTTGTCTCCTGCAGCGATGACCATACTCTCCAGCTTTACAATGTTGGGTAGCGGAAAGCTATCGTCCGCATGACAGGTCACCAACAGGCCATCAACCACGTCAAATTTTCACCTGATGGCCGCTATATAGTCTCTTGCTCGTTTGATAAGAGCATGAAGTTATGGGATGGATACACAGGCTAATTCATGGCCAATTTCAGAGGACACGTGGGGGCGATCTATATGGTGGCTTGGAGTGCTGACTCGAGGTACGTGGTCTCAGCAAGCAAGGACTCAACCATGAAAGTCTGGGACCTAAAGACCAGGAAAATGATGTTTGATTTACCTGGACACGCAGACGAGGTCTACGCGGTAGATTGGAGCAGGGACGGAGTCAGAGTGGCCTCGGGAGGAAAAGACCGCCAGGTGAAGATTTGGAGGAATTGACTGTCTAAATAGAGTGAAATGAATAAGAGCCTTACCCGCCCGAAAACGGTCCAACAGCTGGTGAGGGAAGGAGCGTTTTTCATGGAGGAGCAGCCAGGCAGAAGCCGGTACCGTTCTCCCAAGATGTAGGTGCCCCGTAACTTGTAAAAGACGGTTCTTTACCAGAACAAGTTGGAGCAGGACATCCGCATCAATTAGCTTTAGGATAAAATGAAAAAGATGGCTGTCTGCCTCCGCAAGAAGCAGTCATACAAGGGCTACTCCGAGGATGAAGTCATGTTCAGGAAGTTCCGCTGCCTCATCAAACGTAATCAAGAGCTCGAACAGGAACTCCTCCAGCAGACCACAAAGCTCAACCAGCTCAGGACCTCTGTAAAGTGCACTGACTTCCTGGAGTCTCAGATAAAGTAAGATGAATTCCGGAAATAGATATTCCGGCTACGAGTGATGGTGAGCGAGGCCTCCAAAGTAAACTAAAGGCTGATAAAGGAGACGGGACAACAGGATGCCAAAATAACAGTGAAGGCGCTCAAGCAGAAGGCAGTTAAGAAGCTGAAGTACTAGAACATTAACCTCTGCAGTATGCTATCAATTGTAACTGCCTAGCTTTAGAGCAAACGCAAGCAGTTGTAGTAAAGCCATGGCCAGCGCAGCTTGCTAGAAACTCAACTAGCCTAGCTCAAATTCACACTCGATAGGAAGAGTCTTTAAGTTAGGGAGTATGAATAACGCAAAGAGAGCCACTAACTCGACTAAGTTACCCTGGCGCTCAAGGAGGAGTATAAAAACCTATCGCAGTAGGTGCAGAAGCACAAGCAGGACAGCAACGATCGTCTCAACAAAATAAAGGAACTGAACCTGAGACAGAAGGAGCAGGCGATCGCCTTTGAGAAGAGGGAGAACTAGCTGCGTTAGGAAATTAGAGGCCTCAACTATCAACTGAAGTAGCTCAGAAGTTCAATTAAATAGAGCAAAACCGAATAAGAGAAGCCCAAGAAAGTCGTCAATCGCAAAGTCCCTCGAGTTGTCTACTCTGACATCAAGGCAGTCTGCGAAAAAATCAAACTCCAGATGTTCTTCAACGAGTTCAAAGGTTCACACTTCCTGCTGGTGCTCCCTGTGAAGCCTTCGATCCAGCAGATGGTGAGTCTGCTGGAGTACCCGCCATTCTTGTTGTCTTCGTTGGAGGAGCGGACTCTGCTAGCAAGATATCTTATCGAGGACAATCGTTGTTAAAAAATAGAGCTAAACCTCTAAACCACCAACTAAAAATAGGTTGTCTATTCTTAACTTATCAAGGCTATAAGTCCTCTGGACGGTGGCGAGGACAAGCGCATATTGCACGCGAGGCTGAGGGAATTCACTCTGGCCTTCAGGGAGTTGGTCGAAAACATGGACGACAACGACCTATCCGTCAGCCAGGTCGAAGACTTCTTCCACTTAGCCAAAAACAACTCTCATATTGGATAAATGGAAATAATCTATCTTAGGGCCTTGAACCTGCACCTATTCAACAGCACCTAGAAACTCAGCCTTAAAAAGTTGTTCGACTGGGTCGGGAAATCATGAATCACTGTCACTTCGCCCTACATGATTTTGATCTCGATTTTAGCTAATCCACCAGCTCAACGTAGTCAGGATGATTGGCTCGCACTAGTCAGCAATCTACTTGTTGGAAAGCAATGCTTGTCTTCAGGAATCCTGAACTTTTCGTAATGGCTGGTGGATTTTTTAAGCCGCTCATAGATGAGTCTGTTTTTGGAGGAGATGGACTTGTCGGCCTTCCAGAAGTTGCCGTGGATGGAGAGGGCGGGCCTGAAGCTCAATTTCTTCTTGTTTTAAAGGCTTAGTATCTTTCTAAGCAGGACTTTGTTCTAAATCTCGATTTACTTCTCCCTCACTGTTACTTATACTACTTTTCGCGAACTTGCTCTTCTCCCGCCGCTGCAGACGCACCTGCACCTGCTCACGCGGCTAGGCCTTGATCCGCTCGAGTTTGGCCTGGTGCAGCATCTGCTAGCAGCAGCGATCCTACACGAGTGCTGCCGACTCCAACCTCCTGTTCATAATAATTATGCACTAATATGATGATAGAATCTTGCCTCGACAAGGCCAAGGATTTCGGCTGAACAACCTAGTAACTCATCAACCAGTATAGCGAATCCGTGCACTCACTGGCCGCTCTGCAGGCCTCTGAAGAATAGCGGGTCGAAAGAATCCTCAGGACCTAGCGCAACAGATCAGTTGTGAGTAGCAAAATCACCAGTTAAATACAAGGGAGGAGAACAGCATCCTTTCTACCATTAGTTCACTTAGCGCCTCCTCTAGCTCAACCGCAGATTAAGAACCACGAAGGACCAGACCATCACTCTCAGCACAGACATCCACAGGCTCGGATAGTATTGCAGCCAGGAACTCGACAAGGCCCAGTGTGAACTGCTGAACATGGTCTCGCTTTTGGAGCGCAAATTCCGGGGTCTGAAGCGTGAGAGCACACTGGAACAGGAGCGGACAGCGAGCGACTTGTAGCGAGTGAGGTTCTAGGTGCGGAAGGAACTGAGACAGCTAGAGAAGAGAACTTAGGCTGTGAGTCTTTAATTGAAAGCCCTCTTAGAGTTCTGATTTTTAAATAAATGCTTAAAGAACTTCGATCCAAGTCTGAGAGCATGCCCAGGACCACTGCTTCCGACGACCACCCCTGCCGCCGCATAGAAAGCCCCCTCTTCAACGGCACTCTCTCCGCACTCACCAGAGTCAGGTCCTTCAATGGGATCAACCTCAAGCTCTCCCGCAACAAACACAAAATCGAAAAAGACTTCCAAGCCGTCTAGAAGTTGAAGAGTCTGATAACCCACTAGAGCCTTTACCTCGGCAAGCTCAAGAAGCAGATTGCTAAACACGCTACCCTCATCAGCCACTAATCATTTCAGACCACTGCCCTCTAATCCAAAAAGGCAGAATTGCTTTCAGCCTCCCTCTAACACTCCTCTGAAATCAAAAAATTGAAACAGCAAATCGCCAACCTCGTCCAGCTACAGCTTAACTGCCAGAATCAGTTAGAAACTGAGTTGGAAATCATATCAGTACTAAGAGAGCGGAATAGTTAACTCCGGTAGTAGTCGATGAGCATAGCCAGGGAGGCGCGTATGCTAAAATGCCAAGTGAAGAAGAGCAGGAACCAGCTACAGTGTGAGCAGCTGGCGTTTGAATCACTGTTCAAATAGGCGTAGTACAAGCTTAGCATCATTTAAACTAGTGATTTTTGATGAGAGCTTAGCTAAAACAGTTTATCTCCGATTCGCTCTTTTACCATTTGTATATTAGCGGCAGGACTGAACTGCAGCCCACTTAAACCATCCAGCGAACTGCGTCCCAACTGGCCTTGCGCTCGGCTCTGATCGGGATGGCCTTAGCCTCCCTCTGGACTTTCACGCAGGGCTCGACCTTCTTGGGGAGGCTGGTCAAGAACATGCTAGCAGGAGCATTCCTTACGACTGTTCACGGAAGAGTCTACATAAATTAATAGGCCGAGAAGGACTATATGGAGCAGCTCTCGAAATTGAACTGATTAATCACAGCAAAGATTTGATACTGTCCGAGCCAAGGTTGCGGAGGATGAACGGATGTCCTGCCAGCCATATCGCGCTAGGCCTGTCCTTCGACCTCTTGAAGAACTGTCTCAGAAACTACTATGCCTCCTCTGAAAGCTCAGAGAGCTAGGGCGGGCCCTAAGTCACCATCGCTGCAGTCTCGATGAAATTCTTTGAAGCATAGGGATATCTTCCCAGAGCGAGTTCGGCTAGCACCATCCCCACACTCCAGATATCGCTGTTGGAGGAGTAGGGCATCCCCTCGATCCGCTCTGGACTCATGTAGGAGTATGTCCCCACGAAAGTATTCGCTAGCTACATGTGCTACAGCTGTTTGGCGATTCCAAAGTCAGTGAGCTTCACCTCGCCTCTGCTGTTGATCAGGATATTCTAAGGCTTGATGTCGCGATGGAGCTGGTTGAGACAATGCAGGTAGCTTAACCCGCTCAAACACTGGAGCGCGACGTCAGCCAATTGGGCATCGGTGATTCGTTTTCCCTGCTCGTTAAGTTTGAGGGCTAGGTCTTTGAGTGAGCCCCAGTCCATATACTAAAGTATAACCTTGACAGAGTTGTCCTGGTAGAACGCCCCGTGAAGCTTTACGATAAAAGGACATTGATACTCCTGATGCTTTAATTAGACCAGAGTTGCGATGTCTTTCATCAGCTGGTGTCGTCTTTCCCGGTCCAAAATGTTTATGCACTTAACAGCCACTTTCTAGCCGACCTCAAGTCGGCCTTCGTAGACTGTGCAGGAGTTCCCCCTCCCGATGACATCGCCTACCGTAAGGGAACCGGGGTCGAAATAGGAATACTCGTAGTCTGAGAGGATGCCAGCGGGAAGTACTTTGAGTCCAGCCTGGAGGAAGGTGAGGCCTTCTGGCCCGAACTCTGAAAAGAGGGACTTTTAAAGCTCGAACTAAGGGCAGTCCAAAGTTAACTTCTTTTTATTGACTTTCTTCATCGTTGGCCAAGTTCTATTATATGGGCAGTGACCACTCAGACTCGACAGAGCTCTCCAGTCGACTCCTCTTCGTCGCTCGCCAGGAGACTCCGCTCTTCGGTCCCCACGAAATTTACCAGCTCAACCACGAGCCCCACGACTACCTCCTCAAATACTAACGACTCTACTTCCACCCCACTGCCAAAATGCGGTAATAAGAACAGCTCTTCAAAACTTTGTCGGATAAGCAACACAAGAACATGGCAAAGTTGCACCTAATTCAACTGCACGAGGACAATCTGATGTGCTCAAAGAACTGGAAACTGACATTGTATTTTAACTACTACAACTTTAGTCTAAGACAAACGATTTTGCGGAAGAAGGAGCTGGGCCAGTCTTTTCGAGAGGCCGAGCTTTGGTACATCTTGGAGTCGCTCCTGTAGTTCGCAGTCTATCTTAAAGAAAAAAACACTCTTTTCGGCAATTACTCCACAGACCACATTTATATCTCCCCTGAGGGGCAGGTCAAATTGTTCATCCATCAGATTCAGCCTGACCTCCTCCACCACTCCTACAACCAGGCATTGGAAGGCAACTTCCCAGCCTCTCCCTCCCCAGAAATCCTCGAGTCCATTTCCAAGGCCAACAGAACATAACTCGACCTGGGTAAGGCAGATATGTTTAGTCTCAGTCTTTGCGTGCTGTGCACAGCACTAATGACTACAGAATAGCAGTACTTTAATGGAAAATAGATCAACCTCGGTGAGCTGGCGGCAGGAATTTCCTCTGTGAAATCAGACAAGCTGCAAATGTACATGAACTACGCTCTGTAGGTCAGGCCCGAACGCCGCATCACTTTTGCGCAAGGACTCAAATACATCCGAAACATCAAGGAGAAGGGCACGGAAGTCTTGGGTTCACTGAGGTTGAAGATCGAGGATACTTAGAGGCCAACCAAGGACAAGCCCACTGAGATAAAGGGGAGCCGGGCCGTAGCGATCCGGCCTGTGCGGATGGCAGTGAGCGGGATCAGCTCAAGGTCGAGCTTCATGCAGGAAGATTCTCGTTTGAAATGATAATCAGTGCTTTTACGATAAGAAATCGGCCAGCCTCTCCTCAAGCTGTTTTAACTTCGCTTTAAAGCCCTGGTTGGGACGGATCTAGCTCCTCTTGCTTCTCAGAAACTCGAAGGCCTTTTGAAAGTCCCATTGGAACTTGCGCATGAGGTACGCTATTGTGATGGTAGCAGACCTCGAGACTCCTGCAGCGCAGTGCACCAGCACTCCTCCCTTTGACTTGCTCTCCTCTATGAACTCATAGCTTTTATCGAAGAGCAATTATATATCTGCCTAAGGACAATCATCTATCTAGAACCAAAGGTAGTTAACCCCTTTGTGCTAAAAGGGCTTAAGCAGCTCAAACCCGACAACGAGCACACTGGTGATCTGTCTGTCTTGTATTAGCTGCCAGTCTGCCGCTGCGTCCTCATTACCAATATAGAGGTAATCAAGAACCTGAGCGATCTAAGGCCGAGGGTCTCTTTAGGAGCGGAACTGTTGGTAGATCTCTGCTCTGTTCGTGACGCAAGGCCTGCAACTTTTGATATTGAATTTCAATGCAGGGTCAGCTGCTGCCCCACACTCCTAGCAGATTTACATTAGTCAAAATTAGGGTTCATCCTCATAGGGAGGCTCGTCGAAGATTAGATCTCTGAGCAGGCTCTGACAGTCCTTGAGCTGACTCAAACAATGGTGCACGCTCCTTGGCTCGGCCACTAATTTGCTCTTCCTGGGCTAGGAGTTGTACATCGCTTTTGAAACAGGCAAGCACAACTCTCGCTTTTCAGTATGATCTGGCCTGTGCTTTATGTAATTGGGTTTTTTTTCTCTCTGCTTAAGCTCAATGGCTGTCGACGGCCTAATAGCGAAGTCGCTGGTCAATTTCAAAGTCTTTTTCGCAGTGGAATCACGGAAAGCAGTGCGCCTGCGATATGACTTGCCGAGCCGTTTTGCGGTGGAGGGCTTAATGCTGAGGTTCAGCTTGTTGGATTTGTTATTGACGTCCAACATTTCCACCTTCTAAAAAATGTCCAGATCCTTATGTTTTGCCTTTAGCTTCAGCTCCTTGAAGATGCCCATGGGGGCGAACTCCGGCTTGGGAGCCTGAGAGCTGGTCTCCTCCGAAACCGTGGAGAAATCTCTGGCGATTGACTGAATCGCGACCTTGAGTTTGGCCATCATTCGGTCAAACCGCTTATTGGCGTTCACTCGATATATTTGGTCCATTAGGTTAATAATGCTGAAGATAGTAATAGCCGGACTGGCCGTAGTAGCGTGCTCGCGACACTTCATTCCTTTCGCGGACCTCAACAACGACTCTGCGGTGGATTACGGCGAATACGAGCAGTACGTGATGAAGGTTTACGATTCCAGGGGTGTGCCGGCCGAGGATCGACTCTCGGACGGGGACCGACAGATGGAGTTCAAGGCTCTCGACAAAAACAGGGACGGAGTGATCAAATAGGAGGATCTTGACTTAGATTGATCGCAATAGATATTCAGCAGCCGTCACTTCACCAGCCTGAATAGTCCTTTGAGAGCTTAGCCCTTGTCCTTACGCCAGCTGTACGCCTGGATCAGCCGCTCCTTCTAGGCGTTCAGCTCCTTCTCCTTCAGACCCTTGCATAGCAGATTCTTCTCCTCCTCGTACTCCCGCAAGGCCTTGTTGTTGGCATCTCGAAATTATTAGCGGAGATTGAGCTACCAATTGCGGCGGTGCTGTCTTAGTCTGCGTTAATTAATTCGCCTGAAAGCCATTTCTTAGTATGAAGTCTTTTCCTTGTAGAGCGACAACTGTTTGGCCTCCTCATCGTAAGTCTTCCGCACATTGAGTTTGAGGTTGTGCAGGTCGTCGGAGTTGCGTTTGAACTCCTCGCGCTCCTGCATTCGCCTGTCGTGCTGGTAGCTGAGGAACCTCTTCCTCTCCTCCTCCCTGAAGCGCAGCTCTTCCCTAAGCTTTTATTCCTCTTCGAGCCTGAGTTTGAGTTTGGCCGAACGCTCCACGTCCCAGACTATCTTGCGCTAAATGTTCCGAAAAGTAACTGCATCGTTCCTTAACTTGCCTATCTTGGTCTCCAGCTTTAGTTTGGACTCGTCCTTGGAGTTTGTTATGCATTCCTTGTAGACTGATTCGAGCGAAGGCAAGTTCGGTTCGATCAGCAGCGCCGAGTTCTTGTCAAGGAGCTTACTGTGCCCGGCAGCGTGTCGTGGATGTTCAGTGATCTGGATAGTCGTTGTTTTTAAGGGGTCTCCATAAATAAAATTAACACTCACTTAAAAGGCCCCTCGCGGAAGTTACTGTTGCCGTTGCTGTTTTCACCCTAGCTAGTCCACATACTTACGGGGTTGTTAATAAACATTGGCTGACGAGAGCGGTAGATGGCTCTCTTGTCAAGCGGGGGAGGGGAGCTAAGCTTCCTCCGTACTTTGGGGGGAGTGCGGTAGTTGTCTGGGGAGAGGATGTTGCTTGGCATCGCTAGTTTAGAAAATGAAATTGATAATGACGCTCAAAGGATTATGCTGTCCAGAGTAGAGTAGCGAAGGGAATTTGGAGGAGAGTTTAGTGGATGAGATGGAGTCGGTGCGGAGTTCGTGCAGTGACTGCGGCGTGCTGGAGTCGGGCAGAGTTCGGGTGAGCAAGTGGACTTCCCGTCCTACTTTCAAATCATTCAGGGATTCAGTTCACCCAGTTGATCGATTCGAGAAAGGATTTTAATTGCAAGAATTCATCACCCCTGATTCACTCTCCACTGATTTCACTCTCAACTTGAGCTATCCCCAGGCCACTCCACAGCTTTCGCAGGCCGACTACCTGATCTTTGCGCACCGAGTCTCGACCTTGTCCCTGCGGTTCAAAGAGCTGGAGCTATAAAGCAAGGAGGAAGGCAAGTAGTACGGCCAAAAGGGGGGAGTTAGGGCCAGTAGCTTCATAAACTTCATGAAGAAGCGCGTCTTCAGAGCTGAGTTCTAAACCGAATCCAGCTGGAATTAGATTTAGCTACTATTTCGAAGTGTGGAAGGCCAGCGCAACTTGTGGGGGTGCCAACGGCTCGTCCTCCTCTCTCAGGAACCCTTCCTCATGGAGGGCTGGTCAGTCACTCGCTTCTTAGACCTCGAGTTCACCGTCTGCCAGCAACGACTGCTCGAGGAAGGCAGGGCTTGTCTTATCGAGTCCGAGAAGGAGGACAAGTTCTTGCGGGGAGTGATTATGATAGGATAGCATTCTACGAGGAGAGTGGTGTTCCTTTGGGAATCAAAACTGGAGTTTTAAGCGGAGGAATTTCTGGAGGGAGTAGTTAAGTTCAGGGAGAGACTCGATCGGCTCACTGCTTCAATTACTCTTTTTTGATAGATAAATGTTCAACATTTTACTGCTACTCCAGTCCGCTCGCTCCCAGGACTGCAACATCACAGACTTTGACCACTAGCAGCTTATCAACTCAGGCAAGTTTATCAATGACCTCGGCGACTTTGATGATTGTCTTCGAGACCCTTCTCGCAAGTTCTATTCACTGCTCATCGTGAACAACTTCCTCGGGAACATGTACTACGGTGCCTGTCTGCCGAGCACTTGCACAGCTGACATCCTAAATAAAAACTACAGCCAACCGATCGCAAAAATTCTTAACGAGTCCTTCCAAAAAATATTCAATACTTCAAGCGAAGTGGTCCCTTATGTAATATTTTTTGACGCTACAAACTACCCCGGACTGACTCCTTCCCGACTATTCGCCTTGGTGCTCGTGCTAGGTTTGCTCGGTCTGTGCTTGGCTGCATCCATCCTAAGCGGGTGGCTGGGCAAGTCCAAGTTGGGGTAGATAGTCCGCTGTTTCAGTTTCAAGGATAACCTGTCTAAGATCATGAGCTTCAAAGAGCCTGAAAATTCAAACCTCACTTTCATTAACGGACTTAGGGTCATTTGCATGCTCTGGGTCATTTTCGGCCATGGCAACTGGATTAGAGTCCTCTCTATCCGCAATTGGATCAGCACTATCGACATCCTCCAGGCCCCTGGAATCCCGACTCTGGTGGTTTCGGCCTATTACGCAGTGGATGTCTTTTTATGGATTGGGGGGTTCCTGCTTACGATAGGGCTACTGGACAAGCTCGACTCAAAGCGATTTTTCAGTAAATACATTGGGCTGATTGCGCATAGACTCATAAGAATCTGGCCCACCTATATAGTGGCCATCCTATTCTATTGGAAGATTATGCCTCTCATGGGCTCGGGTCCCGTCTTCTCCGTTGCTTCCAACATTGTCAACTCTTGCAATAACGGAGGCTTTTTGAACAACCTCTTCTTCATCGATAACTTTAGGGACCATGGGAAAAATGGCCAAGATTACTGTTTCGGCTGGGGGTGGTATCTAGCTGTCGATTTCCAGCTTTTTATTATAACCCCATTCATTTTCATGGCCTACAAAAAGTCGAAGAAATGGGGTACTCTGCTGGTGACCGGAATGTTTTTCGCCTCGGTGGTCTGCGCATGGCTGTTAGTGTTCATAAATAATTGGAGATACCCGGTTTACAACCCGAGTATGAAGCCCCAACCGGAGTTCATGGACAAGTTCTACTACAAGCCCTACGTGCGAGTTTCGACTTACCTGATGGGGATCTTAAGCGGGTTCTTCTACACCTAATGGAAACTCAACAACGCCCAGATCCTGTACGTCGTCAACCGAGTCAAAAATAGCATCAGGATTAGAGCCCTCTTCTTTCTGCTTGGCATCTTCCTCATTTGCTTTATAGTCTTCGTCACTGTACCATACCAGAGTGGGGAAGTTTAGTGGTCCACCGTCACCCAGGCTTTCTATAACAGCTACAACAGAGTCTTCTTCGTCCTCGGGGTCATGCTGCTTTGCTTCCCAGCCATGTTCGGCTGCAAGAACGACCCATGCCACATCTTCCTCGGTTCCAGGTTCTTCTATCCGCTGGCGAAAATTCAGTTTGCAACATATTTGGTGCACCTCGTAATTGTGATCTTAAACGCATACAGCCTTCGGGCTCTCAGCTATTGGCAAACGTTTCCTTCGCTTATATGGACAGGATAGGACGCCGTGATGAGCATTTTCTTTGGGCTAGTACTTTCGATGATTGTCTAAGCCCCCATCCTGAATCTGTAGAAAATTCTAATGAAGCCAAAGAAAAAGTAGGAAAGGAAAGAGGACCGCCGGGAATAGTTGCTGCTTAACGAAAGTCTCAATCCAAAGACTGGAACGCAGTTGGAACAATTATGAAAATCAATCACCAATATCAACTGCCTTCATAAATTCCTTTTAGCTCATGTCCAGTGAACCGAGGAGCTGCAAGTGGTGCTTTTGCTTTTGAAGGAGATTTATCATTTTGTCGATCTTCCTGTAAGTCTGAAGCAGCTCCTGCTTTTGGCGTTCGAGTCTCTTATTTTCCGTCAATAACTTTTAATTGCCTTTCCGCAGCCCATCCTCTTCCTGAGTGGCAACGACAAGCTTGTCCTTATTTTATTTTTTGTACTAGCTGAGTTCGAACTGGGCTTTTTGGCACTTCTGCTCCTTCTTTAAGGAGTCGGCCATGACCTTTTCAATTTAGGCAGTAATTCTTTGTATTTCAAAGTTGAACTTGTTGCCTTCTAGCGTAACGGCGGCTTTGCGTTCGTTAATTCTGTCATAGTTCTTCTTTTAGGCCTCGTAGCGCTCGTATGTCTTTTTGACTTCCCCGATTAGAATCTTCGAATCCTGGGAAAGGATATTGCCCTTCTGTCCCATCGATTCAATCACTTTGTTTTTGGCCTACAGAATTTCTTCAAGACGATCCCTCTATTTTTCCAAGGCCTATGTTTTCTCAGTCATCTCTTTGTACTGCTTCTACCGGGCCTCGATCTTCCCTTTCAGCTACCTTATCCGGTCAACTCTCCGCTTTTCCACGACTGCATTCGCCCGATCGATCTATTTTATAAGGTTGCCTTCCTCGAAATTCTTTTTGGTTTAAAGGAGAGGCTAAGAATCTTCTTAAACCACCAGAGGCTTGTTAAATTGCTAAAGAAAATCGTTCTTACGAAGCTGCTGGTATTAGCTTTTCAGCTGCTTGAGTTGCTGGTCGGCGAGCTGCTTTTCCAGCAGAATTTGTTCCTCGCGTTTGGCTAAATCGTCCATTTAAATAATAACAGTCCCCAATCATTCCTTCTCAAGTTTAGGCTCAATAATAGGGTACAGCTGGTGCAGATAGCAGCTCAGCCATACCACATAGCAGAAAATGAAAGAGAGCCAGATTGTGATGCGCGTGGTGAACAGGTTGGAGTCGACCTGGTTGGGCTTGCTTCGTTCCTCGACGTGTTTGGCTACGTAGTGGTTCGTGACTACCGCTCCCACCAGGAAGAGGATGCTCCCCACCAATATCATTATAACTACTTCAACTTTATGCTTCTTGTACTTATTTAGTTATGGATAGCAAATTGAAGAGAGGAGAGGGCACCAAGCTTATCGCGATCATCGGCGATTAGGACACTGTCACCGGCTTCCTCCTTGCCGGAATTGGCGAGCGCTCCGTCAAGGGGCAAACCAACTATCTAATCGTCGACGATAGTCCTCTCCTCACCAGAAACCACTGCAAAAGAAATCTAAGAAACATTCCGAAAATACCTTGCGAGTCCACTCATCTCGACCATTCTGGTTACGCAAAATGTAAGTGAACGATTCCTCAAGGAAGCTATTGCCAACCACATGGAAGTGTATCCAGTCGTGCTTGAAATCCCGTCCAAAGACAGTCCTTATGACCCCAAGAAGGATATCATAATGCAGCGAGCGCACAGACAGCTCTACGGCTCCGACATATGAAATTCTAATTGATATTCATCATCTACCTCTGGCGTTCTCGAACTTGCGGCCTTTCGAGCGCACGTGCGGGGCCGTGTGAGAGCCTTTTTGTCCAGGAGCCAGGCCGAAGTGGCGTTTCTCCTAACGGACTCGTGGACCCCTGAGCAGCACTGACTTCTAACCCTTCGGACTGACCTATGCTAATTGATCGAAAGTAAGACATTTGCCTCCTGCTTTGATTACTCTCCTTCGAGCCTCCTACGTGAACTTCAGTGCGCAGATCCGCAGTTTGGGGACAGTCAACAATCTTAGATCGTTGGTTACAGTGCCTACAATGACAAAAATCTTGTCTGCGTTGCGGTCGGTGAGGTTCTTAACAATTCTGGAGAGTGAAATAGGGAAGCGCGTGACTCTGGTTTGATTAAGTCTCTTAAGGATAGTTTTGTTGAAATTGGAAGGGACTCTTCTGCTCAAGAACTGGTAGAGCTGGTAAGCTAGACGACTTTGATTAGCGCTCTAAGCTGGGCGTTCGTTGTCTTGGTCGGTCTAAAATTACGGTTGGGCACTCTCCCTCCTCGCTTAAGATCAATTCCCATTATAAACACTGTCCGCCCAGATTTTATTTGAATGGCATACAGTGTTGAAAGCTAGTTCCTGGACAAGAAGAAAGTTTACCAGAACCTCGACTACCAGTCGCTGCTGGACTACTCCCTCCCTGAGCTCAACGACTCCCACGAATTATTATATGATGGGATGACTCAGAACACCTATCTTTTCGTCCAAGAGAAGCAGACTCTTAGATTCGACCTGCACAACCTCTCGGTCTACTTTAGTCGGGCCGTGCTTGCCTCGACTCACGAGGTGAGATTTTCTAAGTTCCCTCTTGACAAAGTGCGCGACCGGATTTGCTATATCTTGCAAAAATATCAAGAGCAACCCTCGTTGATCTAGCCCCTGCTGGCCGATTTGCTCCAGCCAATTTTCCCTGCGCTGCGGCAGTTTCTAGACCTCAGTGTCTAGTCTCATCCCAGCAAAATGATAGCAGGACTGAACTCCCTGCTGCTACCCATCTACAACCTTATAAAGGTCTGCTCATATAAGATCGTGGTTAAACAATTCCCTCACTAGACCAAAGACCTCAAGGGTCTGGTCTAATTCCTCTCCAAGGAGCAGCCCAGCGTCTCTTGGGAAACCAATTACGTCCTCTTGGCCTGGCTCAGCATCATTGTTCTAATGCCTTTTCAGTTCGAGTCCATGGGATTGAACCTCGTTGCACTAATCGAGCTACTTGACAACAACTTATCTCACTCCACGATCGTCAGGGATGCGGCTGCCATCGCTATGGGTAAACTCTCCCTTCGAAAGGAAGCTAAGGCTCCAATCAATAATTGGATTTAGAAAACTTGCCTTGAGATCAAGTAGATTCAGGCAGATGACCTAAAATCCTTCAGGACGTGTGGACTGCTTTCCGCTCTCAAGCAAATCTTTAAAAATTGTGTGAGGCATTAACTTTTACCCCTCATCCCTAAATTGCTGTTCACTGTAAACTGTTTAGGAAAAAAGTAGAACGCCGCCCTTCGGCTAAACAAGGTCAAACTCATCCAGAGGCTAGGACTCACTTACCTCAAACCTCGCTCCACCAACTGGGTATATCGCAAAGACAACCGTGACCTGCTAAAGAATTTAAAGTAAGTGAGCACCAAAACGAAGCTGTTTTCTAATAGCAGCGCTTAAACCACATCACTCAAGACTGAGTAGGAGGCTGTGCAAGACGATCTTTAGTACTTCGTAGACGTAGACTGGTCCAATCTCTGCTAAATCATCGACTTTTTAATCGCAGCTTTAAGTTAAAAGGAAACCAACATTCGGGAGAGAGCTGCGAAAGGACTCGGCAGACTCGCTGCCAGGATGACTCAGGACATGGCAATGGACATTTTGCACTACGTTTTGGCACTCCCTCCTAGTCCGATCCATCTGCACTCCACAGCGCTAACTCTTTCGGAGATGACGGGCAGGAACCTCCTCCCTCCTGCGTTCTTAAAGTTAAGAAACGATTAGAAATTCAGAGAACTATGTCAATTTGACAATGAAAACAGCGTGCTCTCAGTTCTTAAGGACTGCTTCCTCTACGATAAGGAATAAAACGCGCCCCTCGGAAACGCTGTCCGGGACAGCTCTTGCTTCCTCGCATGGAGCTTACTTCGAGGATATGGCTAGAACAGCTGCTGCTAGCTGTGGGTGACAGACGTACTGCTGCTGGCCTTATTCGATCGAGAAGTGAGCTGCCGAAGAGCGGCAAGTGCAGTTTTCCAGTAAGCAGTGGGGCGAATAGGCGCGGTGAACGGGATCTAAATCCTGACAGAGGCTGATTTCTTCACAGTAGGCATTAGATCCAACGCCTACCTCAACATCGGCGTGTTTGTCGCCCATTACTAGCACTACTTCCAGCCCATTGTCGACCACCTAGCCTACAATAAACTTAGGCACTGGGACATCTACATGAAGAAGCTTGCTTCTGCTGCCTTGGCGTTGATCACTCCCCTGAATCCGGCCGCACTGGTGACAGTCGTAGAACAGTTACTCTCCATCTCGAAAAACAGTACGGGATCGACGCAGCAGGGAGCAGTAATGGGAATCGGGGAAATATTGATCGGACTGTCTGGCAAGAACGGAGAGCACATCCTAAAAGAGTAGATGAAAGACTCAGTGTTTTTAAAGTTCATGAGCAAGAACTAGCAGAAGCTGATAAGGGCAGGAGAGTACATGACAGCCTTCAAAGCCAAGTACTAGCAAATCAAGTTCGCAGATCATCGTGAGCTCCTTCGCAAGTAGACCATCAAGTAAATCTTCTAGCTGCTCTAGACCCTCGAAAAGCAGAACGGGTTCAAAGGCAAGTCTGGCTAGACCATGAGAATCATCTTCTGCAGGCTGGTTGAGGCTTTCGGCATTTCATAGATCAGACCGTTCTCCGACGAAGTCCAGAATAAGATTGTCCATTTCTTGCTGGATTCTTTTAAAAACCCTCTGGAAAATGTGCAGAAGGCAGCCGTTAAGGCCTTCAAAATTTTCACTCCAGCCTTCGTCAGCGACGCACAGGCTAAAACGATTCTCCAAACGATATCGAAAGGGGCGAAAAACTAGCCGGCTATCGCCAGAGGGTTCGTGCAAGCTTTAGGCGGCCTCCCTAAGTCGATATATATCCAGTAGTTCAAGCAGGTGCTTCAGATTCTGAGCTAGGTCTGCAAACTTAAGGAAGGCAAGGCCAAGAAAGACGACCCCTAGTCACGAAAGTACGGGGCAAGGGTAATTGAGTAGCTTATTCAGTCTGTCGGACTGGATAATATGAGGCAGGAGGATCTTGACTCCTTAGTCCTGCTGCTGCTCACCTGCATGAACGACTATTCCGTCGATAACCGAGGTGATATCGGGAGCTTGGTAAGATCAACTGCTCTTCAGTCCTTCAATGACATCATCAAGCTCCATATCAGCAGTTCTAAGGCTGTCAATCTCAACAAACACGTTTTCCCTTACATCCGTAAGCTGCTCGAGGAAGTCGTATAGAAAATTGATGCGGTTAGATTGCTCTCGGGATCATTGCTCCAGGAATACTTTGACAATTATTACCGGCACTACGAGGTGCCAGAGTGCGAGCAGCTGAGAGAAGTGTTCTGCATGTAGAATATCCGGAGGCTGGTCCAGCGGGACACTGAGAAGTTTGATAAGCTGCTGGAAACTGAAGTCATCGAAAAGGAAATGCAGATCCAGACTGACATCTTCAAGCTTTAAGGCAGAGAGTGGGTTTATCACTGGAACAGTCCTCTCTGCGTCTTCAATGTAATCGTCCCCCTGATTAAGTACCGTGGCTACTCGCGATCCATCCTCGAAGGACTCATCGTCAGTGCCGGCGGGATCACCGAATCGACTGTGAAGCACGCCTTGGCCTCGATCAACTAAGTATTGTAAGGACCAGAAGGCCCTCTTTACATTCAGATCCTGATGGAGGAGAGCGTGAACGTGGTGCGGCTGAATAGCAAAGACGATCGGATCCTAATTCCGGCCTTCAACCTACTAAACTTCCTTCTTGAGAAATAGCAATTTAAGATCTTCAAGTTGCATCCACTAACTTTCTAACTGCTGGAGGCCTTTATGGCCGAAGTCTAAAAGACCAAGAACCATCACCGCATCAATGCCTCCACTGGCGTCTTTGTCGAACTGCTCAGCTTGGTCGACCAGGACAAGCAGCAGTCCATTCTTAAGTTGGTAAAGAAGTGGCTGGTGTGCGACTTGCCGCGAGTGAGGAAGAACCTCTCGGATAAACTGCTCTTGCTGCTGATGAGCGAAGAGATGGAGATCTTGGGGGCGGGCCAGTAGTAGGTGATAAACGTACTTTCCGAGTTCGACTTCAACGATGATAGCCTGCCCTTCAAGGAAATCGAGGAGCGACTATCAAGAGTGTTCTGATGAAATGAATGAATGAATAAAAATAAAGTTGTCAATAGGCGTATTGCAATTGCCAGAACCACGCTCTTAGTTGTGCTAGTGCTCGTGCCCGTGCCCGTGCCCGTAGCTGTGCCCGTTGCCGTGCTTCCACTCAGGCTCTCAAAGGTCTTCACTGAAAAAGCAAAGCAGTAGATTCCCGAATGGCGTCCCGACACGTCAGACAGGGCACTTGGCGAGTCTCTATAGAGGGCACATAGATTGGTGGAGCCGCTCTTTATGACAGTGTCGAAATTGTCGCCTGTATCTGCTTTCCTCGTAAAAGTAAAGAACGAGTAGCTCGCTGATTTCCCTGCATCTATCTTGGTCACGCTTTGTACTCCTCCGGAATAGCCTGTGTCCTACTTCACCTTTGAATCCAACTTGCCCGTAGTCCACATATCGTAGACACTATTATCAGGGCCCAGACTTACGACATCCTGGTTGGTCATCTGATTATCGTTGACTGCGACTGCTGACCAAAGCGAGAACACACTCGGACTCGAGTCAGTCGTCTGCATTACCAGGCCCCCGTAAAATGTATTTGTAGTCGATTAAAGGCCTCCGTATATGCTTAAATTATAAGTATTGACAGTTCCTGTTCCCCGGACTAATCGAGAGCCGACCAAGCTGCCCAACATCCGCTGGCCTGTCACATCGTTGGCAGCGTAGAGTGACTGAGTGAACGTGTGATAGCTTGAGCAAGTTTTGTCCTTGTTCGCTATGATGTCAGAGTCCAGGTTAGCATTGTTAATGATGCAAAAGAGGTAAACTTGATTGCTCTGGAGGGCGAACCCTTCTGCTGGAACCGAGTTAGAGCCCGAAAAAGTGATGAGGTTGTTTGTGGGGTTGGAGCCTGAAGCCCCGCTATCCTTGGTTATTGTCTTCTAGCCCTTCTTCACGTGGATCTGGAAGAAGTTAGAACTCGAGTCCAAGAAGACTCCGTCATAGTCGACACTAGAGCCGGCTAGTGACTGCACGAGCAAGAGGAGGGACTTGGTCTTGGCTGAGTCGTAGCCCACGTAGATGGCCTGTGAAGTACCTCGAACCGAGAAGGAGGCATCAGATAGCGTGAGTTCGTAGCCGAGGGCTGAAATAACAAGCAATCCAAACATCAGAATATTAAATTATATTTTTTTTTCAGGAGAAGGCCAGCGTTAGAGTCAGCAGTGCTGCAATCCAGCTGCCCCAGTTGGAAAAGCCGAAGCAGTAGGTGCTTGAGTGCTTGCCGCTAATATCGGTAAGAGTGGCCGTAGAATCTCTATAGATCCCGCAAAGGTTAGTTGACCCAAGTTTTATACTGGTATCGTAACTGTCCCCTGTTTAGGCCTTCCTTGTGAAAATGAAGAAGGAGTATTTGCTCGATTTGCCTGCGTCGATCTTCGTAATGCTGGATACTCCGCCTGAATAGCTGGTGTCGAGCTTGACTCTTGAGTCGGACTGGCCTGTCGCCCACATATCAACAACATCTTTATTCGGACTCAAGCCAATGATGTCCTGACTGTTCATCTGATTGTCGTTTATGGCGAAGGCTGTCCACAATGAAAATGTAGATGGACTAGTATCAGTAGCCATCATGACTACGCCTCCGTAGACTGTGCTGGTGGTAGACTAAAGTCCCGCGTATATGCTTAGGTTGTAGTTATTGCTAGTGCCCACGCCTCGCACTGCTTTGGAGCCCTGCAGTCTGCCCAACATCCGCTTGCCCTCGATGTCGGTGGGCAAGTACATGGATTAGATGAAAGTGTGATAGGAAGAGCAGACCCTATTGGTATTGGTTTTGAGTGTCACGTCAGTGTCAAGAGTAGCGTTATTGATTACGCAGAACAGGTACACCTTGTCGTTTTCAAAGGCGAATCCTTAGTCAGCTACTGCGCCAGAGCTAGTATAGATTATGAAGTTACTTGAGGGTGAAACTCCAGTCGCCCCTGTGTCTTTGGTCATTTTGGTACTACCCTTCTTCACGTTGATCGGATAAACTTTTCCATCGGTGTCGAGGAAGACTCCATCGAAGTCCAATGTCGTCGAGGAGAGCGGCTGGACAAGCAGGGCCACGGATTTGGACTTGGTAGAATCATAGCCAAGGTAGATAGCGAGGGTGGAGCCCTTAACCTTGAAAGGTACATCAGCAACAGTGAGGTCATAAGTCTGGGAGAACGCGGCTGCGATCAACAAGTAGATTACGTTGATTACCGACATTTGATTTATTATATTATAATTAAGCGAGTTTATTATGGCGGATTTTACAGCGAAACTGGCAGAGTATGCCCGTCTTGTTGCCCCTTAGATTGATCACATTGCCGGAGACTCTGCTCTTGGCAGGGCTGAGGAGAACCCAATTCACAAGGCTCTCCGACTCTAGCTACACAAACTCCTGGAAAAGATTGCTGCAGACGCAGACTGCTCCTTCTCCCACTGGGAACACCTACGAAGCTACTTAATCATGGAGCTCAGAGAAACCCTCTTCAGAGTCAACGACAAGTACCAAGATTGCAAGGACTCCTTCGATTAATAGCTGCAGATAATCCTGCTTTACCTCCACAACTTCAAGAGTCCACCTTTCACCCTGCAGCGCATTTGCTAGCTACTGGTGTAGCCTTAACGACACTACAAATCTTCAAAGAAGCTCCTCTACGCATTCTAAAAGCTGGTCAATGTCAGTGACCCCGAGGATAAATGAATAAATTTTATGGTTCAAATGGCTATGCTGAGCAGAACCACCACCAGGGCCAACATCCACATTCCTCCTGAAAATACGTAGCAGCCCATTTTTTTGTGCTCACCATTGAAGTCAGTCAGGGCGTCAGCAGTAGCAGCGTCCCTGAAGACTGGACAGAAGTTGGTAAGTTTTGTGACAATGGTAGTATCGTATTTGTCCGTCGTGATAACTTTCCTTGAGGCCTGCCAGAATATGTAATTACTTCCCTTACCCGCATCAAGTTTTAATATGTCATTTGCACCTTTAAGAGCCGTGTCGTCTGAAACTGAGCTAGCCCCTGTTGCTGTTGACCACTTGTCACTGGCATCGCCGTTCATCGCCAGTCCGACGATATCCTGATTTACCATTTTGTTTGAACCGATTCCGACAGCACCCCACATTTTAAAATCGACGGGGACTGTGTTGGTTAGCTGTGCGACAAGGAATACGACTGCAGTGCCAGTAACTAAATTGCCGTCCAAATATGAAAAAAGACTAAAGTTATAAGAATTGCCGGCAACATTTCCAGTTACAGTCTGAGAGCCCATTTTATTTCCAATAATTCTGACGCCCTCAGCATTAGTGGGTAGAGTACTGGACGTGGAGAAAGTCTGGTAGCCGGAGCAGGCCTTACTTGTTGAAGTTGATACATCGGTGTCCATATTTCCATTGTTAATAACGCATATGAGATATATATTATCCGCAGTCGGCAAGAAGTTCTAAGTCAAAGGAGCGGCTTGGCCTGTGTAAACCATGAAGTTATTGGTCGGTGTTACTCCCGTAGCCGAAGTGTCTTTTGAAATTTTCGTTTGTCCATTTTTCAAGTAAATCGGGTATACTTTTCCATCTGTATCAAGGTAAGCACCGTCCGAGGCTAAGTTGGTGCTAGTTAGGGGTTGTATGAGAAAAATGGCGGTCTTGGTCTTGGCGGGGTCATAACCCACAGAGATGGATGTGATGGTGCCCTTGATCTTGAATTAAATGCCATCAGGAGTGGTCATCACAGCTGCGGCATCAACAAAGTTGATTAAAGCCAATATCGAAATCATTATTAAAAAAGAATAACTGCCCATTCAAATTTTATTTAATTAGGTAATTTTGATTTTAATTGAATGGATAATTGGCTCGAGCTACACAGGCAGCGCGACCTCCAGACCAACTTCAGAGACCACGAGGAAAAGCAACGCAACCTTCTCCTCAAAAATGCATATCGCTAACAACTCCAGTTTCAGATCCACTCGAACAAGCAGAGAGAAAGGTCTCTGAAGTCGGCAGAGCAATAGGAGAACTACCTAATGAACGAGCGGTTCAATACAGCACGAAAGGCAGTCTAGGCCAGGAGTCTTTAGCATAAGTAGGAGGTCTTTTCGAGACTGCAATAAATAAACCACTAGAACATGAGCAGAATCGTCCAAAAGAAGCAAGCTGCAGTCCCTTATTTACCAGCTTTAGTAGCGCAACCGAGAGATGTAGGCCTTCAAGTCCGCCAGGAATTACCAAGACTAGCAGTTCTACTAACTCCATCTCCTAGAGGAATAGCAGAAATAGCAGTTCAGAAGGTAACTCAAAGACTCCATCGAACTCAAGTAATTGCAGCGCCACAGAGCCAAGTATTCTGAAAAGGAGTATTAGAAGCGCCTACTCGAAATCTGGATGAACTCAAGCGATCGTACATAGCAGGAAAGGGCACGCTTTCTCAAAGAACTCAAAAGCCGGAGTCAGAATGAGGAAATTCTCAGGCTTTTTCAGGAACTTAACAAGGCCAAGGAAGACAGCCTCAAAATGCTATAAAACTCAATTGTTAGAGAAGCTGCTGAACAGCAGAGTCAGAAAGTCCGTCAGATTGAGTTCGCACAGCACCAGAAGCGATAGCAACTGAGACATTAGTATCAGGAAGGTCTTCTTTCCCAGCTTGAGAGTAACAATCGCCTGCGCTAATTGCGTGCTGAAAAGCGAATGGACAAGTAATTGATCGACCAGCGATAGCGAGCGATCGAGGATATGATGCAAAAAGAACAGGCCCTGAGGAAGGAACAGAACAAGCAATATTTGTAGTTCCTTAAGGAGCAAAACTAGACCAAAAAGCGCAAAGACAAGCTCTGGGATTAAATGCTTCCGCACGAGTCAGTGCTCAACAAGTAGATCTTGCACGGAGACTCCAAGCTTTCGATCCCAGGCTACAACTTGTACGACAGCGGTCGACAGCGGCAGCTGCAAGTGCTAGAGCAAGCCTTCGCCCATCGCAAATCGATGCAGTAGAACGCATTAAGGCGTAACGGCCTTAACATTTTGAGCTGATAAAATAAAATGAAAAACACTAGTCTCATCACTAAAAAGACGAAGAGGATCAATCAGCTTGAACATTAGCACTACAAGCTGGTCCTCAAGGACTATCACTCCCGCCTGCATCTGTATCGCCTACAGCAAATCCAGGCTCTCCGCGAACACAGGAAGCACAATAGCCTTCAGCTTAAGCAGCAGAGGGAGGAGGATCTGCTGTTAAAGCAGGAGAGCATAAAGCGGAACAAGGAGATGAACCAGGTGCTGCGATAATTCAACGAATACATCCGGAACGAAAAAAGCACGAAGGCCAGATAGGAAAGGAGAAGTGAAAGAATGACGAACTCTGTGCTTTTCAATAAGACTCTTGAGTCCGAAACGGAGCGCAAAAGAAAGCTGATCAGCTCGGAGCGCAAGGATCAGGTCGATCGCCAGCTCTTCCGCAAATTCATGCTCGAAAAGAGGCTTTAGAGTCTCTACTCTCTTAGATAGCGAGAGAAAGAGTAGGTTCTTCGAGCCGAGGCCCTAGGGCAATCCCATATCACCAACCTCAAATCAAAGCTAGAAAGCCTGCGCGACTCCATAATGCGGGGAGACTATGAAGGGGAGTTGGGGGAGTGCATCAAGTGAGTTTAAATAAATTGATTAAGCAGAGAGACGATCAGATGCAACAACCAAATTATTTATTTTTAAGCCTGAAGGAAATCAGGTTTACTTACTCAGCTTAGTCCAATTCAGTGATATGTACATAAAGGTCTAAGTATCATTGTTGCCATTCAACTGCCAATCTTATTCACAAAGCAAAGTCAAATACAACCGACTCAAAGAGCCCAGCCTGTTGGCTATCAGTCTTTGACTGCTAATAATATAAATGTTGTTTAATCAGTCGGTAGGCTAGTCAGCCTATCTAATAGTCCCTAGTCCCCTCTGTCTGCATCGCTCCTCCACTTTCTTCTCGATCAGCACCTACATCTCGATCTCACGTTGCTGTCTCGCCCGCTATTATTTCAGCTCGTTTGTCCCCACTATTATCATCAGCATCCCTGGCATTATAAACACGAACCCCAGGCATGCCACTGGGCCTGGCAGCATCTGCACGCTCGCCAGCCATACGAATATCACTGACAACACAGATTAAAACACCCCTGCAATCGCAGGAATTATGTCAGTAAAGAGCTCCTTTATGAGCAAAGAGGCAATAAGCATACCCATCATAAGCACAATCGACATGTACATGAATGAGGCTATGTGCTAGCTGGAGAACAGCCCGAAAAATCCCCAAAAATTATCCACAGAGAGAATGTCTGCGCCAGTAAAGAAGAAGCTGCTCAGTCCCATGTTGAAAAAATTGAGCATGAACCACATAGTCATCGATAGAAAGGACGGGTAGTAGTTTTTAAGGTCCTGGTTCCAAGTTGCAAACACTGATGACACAAAGCTTGTACTGAAGGCCACACAGTCACCGAAAAGTCTTTGCCACCACTCACGCTGCAGGTATCTTGTGTTAACCACATCGTAAAACGAGGAGGGAACTTCCTAGGGAACCAGCAGAAGGCTGTCCATCATTATCATGAAGACACCAAATATGACCATAGCCTGGCCGCCCCTCTCATAGAAATGAACAGGTTGTCCGTGGGCGACCCTGGTAACGCTCAAGAAGAAGTTAGAGAGAGCGCCGAGGACAAGAGAGTGGGAGATGAAGGTGTACTCAAATGAGAAAAGGATAGCGGTGAACCAGAAGGACTGTGCAAACGAAGCGAAGTAAAGCCTTTTGAAGTTGGAAGGCTTGAAAATATGTGACAGCTTGTATTTCGCCTTGACTTAAGGCGATCCCGTCCTCCGCTAGTACATAGCGAATGGGATCATCAGCAGACTCTGCATGAAGAATCGCCACGCTATCCGAAGGTACTTTGTCGCCTTGATTCGCATGATCCATGCGGGAACACACGCACCGTTGCACACCGAGTAGAATAGAATGATCCATGCAATGATTTTTGGCACGGTTTCTGCCAGGCTGTCCCTTCTGTTCATCCGTTCCAACATCTCATCTACTCTCACAGAACGGGTAGGAAAGAAATCAGATATATCGAAGCTGAAGCCTGTCCCTCCAATGAGCTGACGCTACTCCCCCTGGTTGAGATTTATGGGCTACTGCTCTTGAGGCTGTTCAGGCTCATCAAGCTAGTCGTCGGGTTGTTATTAGACGAGGAGCGGCTAAGTGGCTGAACTCTGTTGGGGTTGCTCGGCCATTTTTAATAATGAGTTCAAAATAGAAGAATATTTTCGAGTAGGCAGGGAAGTATATTTTGGAAACAGCAGACATTATCGACGTGTTCGAGTTCATGTCCCAGGAGGATTAGCCTCCTGCAGTTAAGAAGAACGTCTCCAGGCGCCAGCTCAAATCCAAGTAAAAATAGCCCTACTCACAGAACCAGTAGTGGGTCTCAAACGTTTTCAAGAACAACTTCCAGCTGAACCTGAAGGAGGAGACAGAGTACGGAATGAAGCGGTGGAAACTAAAAAAGGGTAGGAAGTGACTGAAATGATTTAAACTATCCGAAATTGTAAGAGAGGAATCCAGCAGCTCCCGCCCTTCACGCGCCTTTACCTGCTGCTGACAGTCCTGCTTAGCTTCACAGTTACTTTTACTCCGTTATCGGAACGCTACTTCTAGCTAGCTCCCAAGAAACTAAAATAGTTGCAATTGTGGAGGCTTTTCAGCAATTTTTTTCTCCTGGGAAAAATGAACTTCGGGCTTCTGCTTAAGCTGCTTATTGCTTACACGACTATCAACGATATTTAAAAGCGGTATAAACACAACAACTACGCTGATTTCTGCTACATGATTCTGCTCTTGTGGAGTAGCTCAACGGTAATCGGCCTGGCCCTCGGGATTGGTAACTTGTCAGTGATGCTGAAGATATCTCTGTTGTATATCTGGTCGAGAGTGTACCCATTTCGAGAGTTCTACGTATACTTGATGATAAAGGTGAGAGCAGGGTACCTTTGCTGGGTGATACTGGTGACGGACTGGCTATTCGGGGAAGGACATGAACTAAGAGTCTACCTTTTCGGGATAGGCTTGGGACACCTCTACTACTTTTTTAAGATGATTTACAAAAGGCAGGACGGCTCAGACTTGCTCAGGACGCCTGGCCTTCTGGCCTGCTTCAATGCAGTCACTCTGTGATTATAAATTCAGCAGTCAACTCTTTTGCACCTTCGCCGCTATTAGCAGCATGATTTTCGTCTACAATCGAGTCGGCTACCAATCTGAAACTGACCCTTGATAGAAGAGTAATAAGGAGATAGAAAGTAAGGAGATTGACCCGCAAAATGTTGTTATTGCCACGTTTTTTAGATTCTGTCAGTTGATTCCAGTTATTCTAAATTATTTTTTCGATGTGAGCATGCTGTTTCTCGTTTATACTCTAAGTGGTTAATATACTGGCACTCGGGCGAAACTGAGTCGCGTTGGCAGTAGCGAGTTCCTCTTATATGCGAAAAGTCGAATTTGTAGGTGTTCTATTCTTAGGGGTGGGTCGGCTACTACCTTCGCCCGTCATTCTCGCGGTCGAGTAGGTCGGAGAGCAACTGCTTAATTTCGGAGGGGTTGTGTTTCTTCTTTTTGAGGATTCGTTGTAACTATGCAGAGGAAGATGATTGATTCTGAGAAATGTGAGTGGAGTACTTTGATTATTAGCAAGTTTTTTTTCTGCGGTCCTTGGCCTCTGCTATCTTTTTATCAATGAACTCCTGTTTGGTAGACTGCTAATTACCTTCAAAGAACTACTCCTCGTCCAGTTATTACTATATCTGGTTTTAATTTAAAAAACCTAGGCCAGAATGTTAATAGCCACGACTTGACCGTCTAAGATCAGTGCCAACTTGACCAGAATTATAAGAGGAATTTTTACCTTGTCCGCCAGGGTTAGATCTCCGATCACTTATTGAAGACTACCCTTGACTTATGCCAGGCCCTGATATTGAATCGCCATTTATAAATTATCCTTTATTTTCTCCTGTAATACCATGAGCAAGTCTAGGATCGCCTGTTATAAACTGTTTTTGAGTTCCACCTGTTCCACCTGTTGAACCTTTTCCGAACGTTCCACTTGTTCCACCTGTTCCACCTGTTCCACCCCTCGGATCGCCTGATGTAAACTGTCCTTGAGTTCCACTTGTTCCACCCCTCGAATCGCCTGATGTAAACTGTCCTTGTGTTCCACTTGTTCCACCTAATCCAAACGTTCCACCTGTTCCACCCCTCGGATCACCAGATGGAAATTGTCCTTGTGTTCCACTTGTACCACCTGTAGGACCTGTTCCACCCATTGGATTGCCTAATGTAAACTGCCCTTGAGTCCCACTTCCACCAGTTGCATCTGTTCCGAACGTTCCACTTGTTCCACCTGTTCGACCCATCCGATCACCAGATGGAAACTGTCCTTGTGTTCCACTTGTTCCACCTGTTGCACCTGTTCCGAATGTTCCACCTGTTCCACCCCTCGGATCACCCGATGGCAACTGTCCTTTTGTTCCACCTGTTCCACCTGTTCCACCTGTTCCACCTGTTCCCCCTCT
>QQSS02081093.1:0-17308 GCA_003687565.2 Craspedacusta sowerbii
TATATATACATACATACATACATAAGAAACATCTGTTTAGAGGCGCGCGTTGCCTATATCATGCAATTAAAAACCATTTCTAAACGAAGCGCGAATACTAAGCAGGCAAATAGGCAGGAACAACATATCCAAGACAGACTCACTTTACTCTCTAAGCGACTTATTTCACGAAATGCCCCCTAATAAAGAACCAAGAGCTGCTCGGTAGAAGCAGTTTCTACTAAATACTTTGAAGGCAGTAAATACTAGTTAATACTTTATTTTCTAAATACTTAGAAATAGGGCAACATATGCACGCAATCGCCAGTAAGAGGGAGCCAAGAGCTGCTCGGTAGAAACCGTTTCCAGCACGGCGCCTAGGAAATCCTAGAAGCATGGCACACGGGACACGCGTGCAATACTGTCACTGTCTTCCTAGGAATCCAAGCTGCTGCAGGATTTTATTTCAGTGAGAATACTCAACACATACATCATAACACGAATTAGGAAATGACTTCAAATAAGAGCCGGATCTACAAAGCACTCAAGTCCAGATCCCAAAAACTGGTGTTTACACGACGTTGACAAAGCATCAAGAACTTGACCTTCTTGATGCCTAGTACGGCATGCACAAACAATACGGCAAGATCTGTCTGCACCGACTAATATTTACACATATTCACAGCATGAGTCTAACACATGATGATAGAGACTTTTTGTCTTCAAATGCTATGTACCACTAAATGCTGAAGTATAGATTTAGGACGGTGCTGGCTTCTACGACGCCAACTACTGCAGGCATAGGGAGTTAGCGAGTACTTGCCAGCTTTTTCTATGAACGTACATCGCCTGACACCCAACTTCAGCTGAGTGAGAAGCCTCACCCTCAGGCGCTTCAAACTAACGTCGGCTTCAGAAGTAAAGTAATGCAAGAGCTCCGTAAAGCTAACCGCACGAGGATGGAAGACTTTAACTGCCTCAACTACTTCCTTCTCCGTAAGCGACTTCAAGCTGAAACATCAAACATGCAAAGGCGAATGCATTCTATCGTGCATGACTTCACAACATGAAATGCTGCATACAAGCTTGACTGCGATTTGCTGAGGACGAGAAACCATTGAACAAATAAGCGAACACGCGCTTCGTGCAAGTCAGAGCCTATAAGCAGCCATACGACTGAAGTGTTTCTAATTAATATACGACTGAAGAGTTTTTAATTACGACAACCAACATTTACCGCGCAGCGAGCGCATCATAACAAGAAACATTGTTCGTACGAGTAGTGCTTAGTAGCAAAAAAGTTACAATAAACCAATAAAGTGCCCTGTGACAAACGAGTGTTCTAATCAGCAAAAAAAGAATGCAATACAACGCAATCTGTTCCATGAACAGGCATTGGATGCAACGCAACGAAACAGGAAACGCGACATAGACGCAAAGTGCGTTAAATTACCACCGCTGGCAGTAATACAGAAAAGACTTGCACTTCATATTTTTCCAAAATTATCCAGTTAAAACTGATTGCTGTGAAGGCTCGAAGAAGGTGGCACATCTCAGAGAAAGGTCCTAAAAGATAGCATCTTGATAAGTCTAAGAGCAGTGCGTATTGAGACAGGTTTAGAGACGCCCGTAACTAGGCATATCTCAAAACAGTCCGAATTTGGCTAAGTCTAAAAGACGCCCATATTTACCTAAGCTTCAGAGCAGTCAGCATTTAGACAGGTCTTACAGACGTCCGCATCGAAGTGAATTTCAGAGTAGTGAACAAAACTGGATAGTAGCAGACGTGATGGCCGAGGGCCCGCGGTAAACTTTTTGAAAGACTGTCTAGGTAAGTTTAAAAGTTCACGTGTCGAAAGATTCCCTAGGAACCGCTTTCACGAACTATTGGCATGGCTGACACAGAGACAAAAACAAGAACTCGCGACTCAGGCAACTACTACTGCTAAGCTACTGCTACAAACCAACACTAAAAATCCCCCTCCCCCGATGCTCATCCACCTGCCATGGCACTGCCACTAGTTGCGCTGGTAGATGAACCAGCAGTGCCATAAAAGTAGACTTCCGTTACCACCAAACGCAATCAAAATCAATTAGAGATGGAATAGAAGAGGTTGTCACGTTGGCAAGTGATGTCCTCAATATTTACAGCAGTATACCAAAAGCTGAAACTGTTGAAGGAACGTGGCATCGCTTAATAAGGCCAAGCATAGGATTGCTCAAGAAAGATAGAAGAACATAAGCGAGAAACAACCGAGTTAGCTTCTACGTAATAGCGACGATTTTTATTTTATCTTCAGGAAGATCCTGCTTTCTGATGCTAAGACAAACCCACCATCCCACCTGATTCGCGATACACGAAGCAGCAAACCTACCTCTGACATTGCTTCCCTTCTTTCTCTTGTAAGTCTTTCTCAATCAGAGTTCGCCTGGCTCGACCAACAGACTTCCGAGCACTCAACACTTTTCTACTCTCCCTCGGCCCTGCTGCGATCTCAGCTTCTTTAGGCTCTACTACATCAGCAGGCTTGCCACTAACTGCCTGTACGTCAGAGGCCTTCCGTTTGCCACCAGACTGCTGTCGACAGTATTGAGGCTTAACTACAGGAGCGATGGCGCTAGCTTGCTGAGATGCTGGCGTTTCAGTTGTAATTGTGTCGCAACGCTTCTACGACAAACCAAACAGAAGTGACTCACGGGGTCAATCTCTCTACTATTGACAATACCAAGGGCTATCAAACATCCAATTTTATATGTAAAGCAACCGCTGTGCACATGCAGTGGCGAGACGACATCTTCCACCATCAAACCTTACCATTCATGACTAATAAAATACGCGGATACTTCTACATTCTATTTAAATGCACAATTTACCATAAAAATCGCACCTATGGAGCTGTATAAAGGATAAGGATATAAACACGCGAGTTAAATTTTGCAGAAGAGATGCTAGATGTAACTTTTGGCATGATAGTCAAATTCTATTGACGGATCATTTGCTCAACAGCTGCATACTTGTTAAAAACAGCAAAAATATGATATCACCGACAGGCGAGCCGCGCGAGCCATGATTAACTAACAATGACTTTGATTTTCGCGCTCCTCAACCCAGTCCCAAAAGATCTCCAGGTTAAAACAACAACATAGACACTCAAGCTAGATGCAATTAAACAGCGGAAGGCTTTTCAAATTAATGACGCAGAAAATCTAACGGTCTCAGCAAGCAAGGTGCGATTGCGATGTGTAAGCTTCCGTTAGTCCAATATTAAGCGCACAATTTCAATTTCTATGTTAAATTTCTTGATGGCATCCTAGGGAAAAGCTTCGCGAGCACGTAGCAAAAAATTATCAGCTCTTCAACAGGGCCTAAGCCTGAAATTCAGAAATTCAGTTTTCATCCATGTTTATTTTCCGCATATTTAATCTTTGTCCGACATTTTACAAAGTATCCACTTCCCTTCGCTCTACTGCGTATCTTTCTTGCAGTTTCCACTAAGAACCAACGGTTTTTGGGTCAACATGAAATCCCCAGCGTACAGTTTATGACCATACTAAGAGGCTCACACAGCTACCACAAAGAATGAGTCTGTTTTACCCAAGCCCAGACAAAGCCGCGTTGCCACACAAAAAGCCATTCACTTTCTAAGCTCAAATTTTCCGGATAGCTGCCCAGTGGACTAGATGACGTCTATTAGACAAGGCTGCAAACCCGTTACCAGGTCCCAGAATTCTTCATTCATACGCTCTATGTTTTTATCTACCACGTTATTGATCCGATCCGATTACCAATTGATTTTCATCAATCAAAACTGGCTGTTATTTCCAACATCCTTTCGAAGTGCAGAAATATCTAATCTCGCTCTGATAATAAAAAAAACAGATCATTTCAGCAGATCTTTCGCATACAGCTCTCATAACTGACTGTATAAAGCCAAAGTTTAGTTACCTAATAGCCGGCTTAAGTTGAACCACCCACATTCTACGGGACTAAGCACAAACTTAGCAATTTATACAAACTACGCGTATTTGAAGCATATTAAACTTCTAACCACAATTACTAGTGCCATACTTTGAAGGGCATACAACCTGGGAGGTAACGAACCATTGCAGACAGATAAAGATAAAAGGAGGAATACAAGATACCTTAACGAAGATATCTAATATATATATATATATATATATATATATATCACGATAGATACCTTATTATGTTCCTCCCAAAATTCCTTTGTTTTCCCCACATCTTGCTTCTCCTCAATCACTGCTCGTTCTACGCGCCGCTTTGCCTTCGTTCCTGCCAGCTGGTCGCCAGGCGCTTGTGCATGCGAGCTTGGTTTCTTGCGACCACCACCACTACCTACAAATCAGCACAAGACTTGCTAAACGCAACATTACAAAGAAAAAACGGCCATGCTACCTAACTGCAGCCGTTATCAAAAAAAATCTTCACCTTCAAGATTAAAGAGTAGAGGAACATTTTCAAGGCTCAAAACCTGAAACGCCGAATTATTAAATAACAAACTGAGTTGCACTGCAAAAATAAGGCGATATTACTATGCGGCCAACGTGGTCAGCAAAACGAATAGGATAAACAAAACAAAAACAAACAGTCGAATAAATTGCACTGAAAAACAACTCCTCCGGCCAGACCATATCTCTTTTACGAAGAACAAGTTTTTGAGTAATCACTTTCCAAAGAAACACTTGAACGATAGTCAAGGTCACGTCTGCATCAATAGCTTGAAAACTTAAAGATAAAGCGCTTTGGGACAGGCTAGTAACAAGCACACATCCTAATTTAGCAGGAAGCCCGCAGCCACTTATTGGTATAACCTTCTGAGTTCGTTCACTTATTCAACAAATAAAGAAAAAAAAAAAACACCACAATGTAGAGAGAGCAGATCTGCGCCGCAGACACAAAAAAGGCTAGTGTTCTTGAAAAGATTCTTTCCCTAGAGTGTTGTAGTTGCAGACTTTGTTCACAGACCGATTATATACATTTTGAACGCACTTTTAAACAAAAACTGTCACATACTCAAATTACAAATTAGACAAAATAATTGATGGTAAATAGCACAGAGTGAGGCCAACATGAGACGCCCATATTGCTAAACAAGTGTAGATTACGACTATGGACCACAAATTATGTTTACAGTGCAATTAAATAACCTGCCACATACCCCCCCCCCCACCCGTCAACAAGGACTGCACAACATTATCGTCAAAAACCTCATGCTTTACACCGACTGACGCTAACGTGCATGCTAGCACACCCCTACACCAAGATCTTACAACTAGCACAAAGCCAGGAAACTCACTGCTACTGGATGTTCTTCTTCTGACAGGTCTCTTCGAGACTTGGTTAAGTCCTCTAGGCTCATCGGCAACTCCAAGGCTATAGTCAGCAGTTTCTTTGTCGTCCGTGTCATACAGTGCTCTCAGCGAGCTCATGTTGATCACCTTCGTCGTCTCTACGGCTGGGTATCTTGTCTTTGGGTCGATCGTGTATGCCTTGTAGTTTTTTATTAAATTATCATTACTTGTCCCGGAAAGCAGCTTGAAGACATTTTCACGCTCCCTCAATACAGCCAGGGGTGGCTGTTTCAATGCATACTGCCTGATCATCCAGGCAGTGTCTAATGCGCTCAGTACACCACGACCGCATCCAGAGCCAGTAGGCCAAAAAGGCTATAATCAGAATTAAAGAACAGTACAAGAAGACCTAGCCAAAACTTCACTAAATAAAAAAATTATCAACCTTCTCCATGGCCAGATGTCGAAGTTGCTACCTGCTTACCTTGTATATCCTATGTGCTATATGTGCTATACTTTCAACTTAAAAATATACCAAACGTTAGTAGTGTACAATGGTCTCAGCAAACACAGCTTAGTTTCTGTAGCATGGATTGCTGTCTTGGTTGATTGTTTAAACTTTGTACAAACTTAAATCCTACATCCTACAGCCAACCTGCCTACCTGCTTACCTTCAAACCTGTTAACCTGACCTCCTGGCTGGCTGCTAGCTTACCTATACACCTAAGTGCCTAAGCGCAGCAATGCCTGCCTGCTTCTAGCCACTCATAGATCTTCACTATTTGATTAAATAAAATCGGTTATGAAAAGAGTTTGCACATACTTCGATTAAGCTATCTCCAACTAGAGCCATTAGCAAGCGATGCTTCTTTCGCTCGACTACGCGAGAAGCATTAGCCGCCTTTTTAATGGATGTAAAGTCAAACAGTGCGATATCAGGCTGCCCGTTACCGACAACTTTGAACTCAAGTGGCGGTAATTCGAAATTTGTGGCAAAACCAACTGCTGTCTTGGTAAACTCAACCAAACAACTAAAATCTATGTTATCCCGATGCAGAAGCTTTGAAGGGTCTGATTCATCCTAAACGAAAAAGAGCGCTCTGACCATTAACCTATCATACAAAGGCGCATGGTTCGATCTACGCGAGGTAAAAACAAAAAACATCGAAACGACAACAACAACAACAACAACAACAAAAACAAGTAAACAAGCTAACTCTCTTGAAGACACAGCGTCATAACTAATATACAAGCCAGACCTTTAAAAAAACAGTCATTATTTGCACAATAGCTTTCAAGACATAAGTAAGGACGTAATGGTAAGACAAGAATACCAACGATAGCAAGCTACTGCCCAGCAGCAAATAAAAATTGAAGTGATAATGAGATCACTTGAAATACCTACGATATAAATACGTTAACGGCAAAATTCGATTCACATACGACTCGTACAAACCTCACCTGCTTGATAACACCTCGAGCAAGCAAACTGGATTTAAGTGCAGTCATGACAAAATAGTGAGTTTCGTTTTTGTAATACACAATATTTTCAAGCTTTACGCCATGCTGCCGGTGCATCTCGTCAAAAAACTGAGGGTTGAACTGATACGATATTCCACTTATCTCAGGCACTCTGTTCTCTTCTATAGTGTTGTTGTTTACAAAATTGCAAGTTATACCAATCGCCAGCGCACCTAAAAAAAACAAGACTTAAACCAGCTGGGGCTTCAAACAAAAACAAGGAGAATCAAGCTTGCATCAAAAGTCATTTAATGCAGGAAACCAATAGTACATACTTCTCAGCACCAAGTTTTACAAGGAGCAGGTCAATACAATCAATTCGAAGCCATGGCCCGACTGTTTCCAGCACCTTGTATCGGACAAAACAGGGCAATATCAGGATGCATATTCATAATTGAAGCCAACGCCATAACTAATACCATTACATCACCCAACGTTTGACAAAAGTTACAAATAAGGATGTCGACCGTCTCGTTTGTCTAACGGGATTAGAAATTCCCCTCGTTCTGGACGGCATCAAGCTCGGCTGAGATGACGTCAGGGCTGCAGTACGTGATAACCTGCGATACCCTGTGTACATAAATATGGGACTCATAAAAGAACACCTCGCCTCTAGCTATACTACTGATTATCAAGGCCCATCCACCGGTATTTGCGCCCAACAACGCAAAAGCACAGAAAATTCATTCCTCATATAGATCCGGCATTAGATAGACATCACATTTAGTTAATACCTATGAAGAATATTTCTGATGGAAGATCACCACAGAATGAATGCCCAACAAACTTACAGTATTTCACCAGCCTTATTTTACGCTGTAAACAATCTTTAGAAACAATCGATGTCCTTAAAAAATTAAATTTGGGATGAATTTAGTTTGAGCAAACTTCGCCATTTATTGGCTGGTTTAGGGGTCAAACGTGGCCTACAAGACTTGTGTACAAAGCAACTCAATATCCAACGAGCTATTACTGCGCGTGCCGATACATGTAATCGAATTTCGGTGTCTGCCATAAAACTTGCAGATCGGACAGCAATAGCATGTTTGCACGTAGTTTCTACCTCTGAGTTCAATCTGAGGGAATCCAGGTAGCACATTCTTCTTGCCATCTGCACCAATAACAACATCAAAATAAAAATGAGAGAGCTCGTGATTCTCTGGTTCATATACAGCTCGCCATCCTTGAGAGCTTTCTGTAGGCTCGACCAGATTCCGGAAAGAAACGCCAGTATGTATTTCAAGCCCAAGAACAAGCGCAACTTTCAACAGGATGCATTGCAGTGTCTTGATATCTAGAGAAAGACAAGAGAAACACTACGAGAAACATAACACAAGAAAATATAACGCAGCAAAAGAGAAATACCCTTCTTTTGGTGGAATCTCTTCATCACACTTTATCCACCAGATCTACATGACAGTGTAGGTTGAAGTAACATTATGCTGCCAGATCGAAAACTTGCAAGCAAACCATAATAATAATATGGAAATCCGACCATATAATCAAAATGAAGTTTACATTCCGTCGTTTCAGGGCAAAGTTACAGAAACGGAAAATGGGCATACGTAATAAAACATGCAAGAACGTTCTCATCGATTGCGAACGCAGAGCGCAAATTCGGTAATCTCTGGCTTCCTTAAAGCCAACTTATTCTCAGGCTTTTGATGTTGTCACCTGGATCGTAGGGAGTCTTGTACGAATCTCATAAATACTGGACACCTGACACTTGAATTTATTAAAGCGCAAGCAGGACCGATAGTTTCATCTTGTAACCATTCAAATAAAAAGGGTTTAAGCCGCCATTTGTTAACGTGCTGGTGTCTTTTCGGGATCTCTAGCTGATTCCTAAAACTGTAAAACCTATTCAAAGAGTTCTAACCTACAAATATCAGAGCCTCTGCATGGATTCCATAAATATCGGCAGTTTTCCTAGTTTCATTATCATGAAGAAATATGCCTTTCTAGTTTATTGCTGGCTCATTGATTCGCTCAGCCTTAAAGACCAAGCGCGTAACTACTTCTGGACGAACTTTCGTGATACGATCAGTAAGGATACTTGCATTGCCTTTTGGAAGTAAGTATGAATAATGCATCCTAATGGGCAGTCCTTGAGATTACCAACCTAGTTTCAATCTTCACGTTTGACAGCGTCACAGGCATTTTCTTAATCGCTACTATGCCTTCCAAAGACGGCCTTCAGTTAATTTTCTCTGTAGCTGGTCTCTTCGACTTGTACAACTTTGCCTCTTTCGCGAATTTGGTCGACAAATTGTACGGTACGACTTCTTTCACATCCATTACCAGCTGGTCCAGCAAGGATTTTGGCGACAGGTGGAAAGGCGCATCATCAATTGAAGTGGTTACTTGTTGGACGCTCGCTTCATTTCAGTGCACCGAGCGGGAAATATTGTCTTACCCAGCTTTAACAGTTTGTGAGTGCGGTCGTCCCACAGAGTTATTATATATCATACGATGACCTCTATGGGTCGTCCTTAACCGCTCATCTGCGGTAGCTCTCCACGGTACTGTCTCCCATTCAATTCTATTCGATCCCAAACACACATTAATGACTTAAAGCACGCTGGTCATGCCGATCACGTCAGAGCTGCAGATCATTGAAGAACTAATCCTTGATTCCCTCTGGGAAACTTCACAAGGGACATAGGTCTAGATAGTATAGACTTTCAAGGTGCCGTTTGGAGCAGGTGGCAGGAAGTTTTCAACCGTCAATTTTATCCATTTCTTGACGAGGAAACTGACCTTGCATTCATGTTTTCCTTAAAGAACCCACAGCTCACGGACTATAACCATCCTCATTTATCAGAGCTTGGGACCCTCAGACAGCTAAGCTAGCAAAGGGAGTTATAACACTATGTACAAACCATTACATTTAAAAAAACGAAACACATCAGAATACAACTTACTAATGTGATCGATTGATCCTGATGCAAACTTTCCATAGAACTTTTTAGCACCAAGACTGCGAAAATCTGTCAGTAAGAACGACCAAAGGTGAAGCACATTGTTTCTTGCAAACGATTCTCTCTTTTCCACGACGACGGTTCTGCATCCAAGAAGCAGCGTTTCAATGGCGGTTCGCAAGCCAACAGGTCCAGCACCAATTATCAACACTTTTAAATCTCTCCCGATTGCACCTTGTTTGTACTCATTATGCTTCAATCGAGAATTGAGTAAGTCCCAAAGTGACTGACACCTCCACGACGTCAGTTTTGAAGTCAAAACTTCGTAAAAGGCATGCCCATGCAAAGAGGGGTCAATATTCAACGTTTTAATTAGCTGTGCGAAAACAAGAGTTATGTCCGAACAATCTTCTGCATCCAAAAAACAGGAGAATAATTCTTCTGGAGCATGATATTTGCCAGCAAACTCTGTAGTGAAATGAAACGGCTGCCCATCTTGAATATCGTCTGCTGCCATATTGCTCAGCAACGCATCTTCAGATTCCACGCAGCTAACGTAACATCTATATCACAGTTCGATCAGGCCTTTACAACTCATTTAGCAAACACACGACAAGACTCTGAATAATTGCAATAAAAGCAGATATCACCATGCCCATTCCTGTAACTATGACTGCATGTGTACTTCTCAGGTAATTACTAGTAAACCATGTAACTATTTACTTGCATCATGTATGCATGTGTGAATGTAAGTATGTACGCATGTGTGTACGCATGTATAAATTTATGCAATCGTATATGTAAGAGTGTATATATGTATGCATGTATATGCCTTTCTACGGATGACACTCTCAACAAAAAATTGGGTGGAGTATGTAAAAGTACTATCCAAGTCAAGTGCCACACTTGCACATCCATCAGCTCAGCTCACAGAAAAGATACTGAATTACCTTTTAGCAGCTGACGCAGTTCCAATTGGTGCAAATTTTAGTGACCAAGGTACTTTCACACAAACAACTATTGCATACTGCAAAAGTTTGCCACATAAGCAAATAACCAGCTTAACAGAGAGATACCCTTAAGCTAATTGTTTTAAAAACATTTCTTTCCAGATTGGCAAAAATGCAAGACCCTGCACAGCCAGACACTAAAAATTGTTTGCGTGGCTTTCAGATAAAGATGGTGCAGAGGAACGGTGCAATTTTACAGACACAGGATATGGTATTTTATTCCTTCCTTAGCCAGCTGTTCATCATAAGGCACTGCCAAATGATAATGTTTGTTGTCGAAGTCAAAATTTACATCAGTCAAATAAATAAGCACATCAAGGCCAGCATAACGCAAAGTTCTTCAGTAAGAGACTTTGAAATGTAGAGGGTGCGTCATCAACTGCTTCTTGAGGGCTTCAGAAACAAACTAAAAGAGAAACTTTTATGTAAAGTAAACATTTGCTCACAAAGGTAAACATGTTACTGCAGCATTCTATCAAGTCTGCACGTTTAACTATTTGTGAATAATTTGTAAATATTATAGAAATCAACATTTTAAAAACGATTCGAGTACAAAACAGGAACAATTTACACACGATGCCCCTGGGGACCGAGTACTATTTTTATAGTGGTAGAATTGTCAGAATCGGTGGACACCTTATGCGTATCACTTACTATAGATATTCAATATAGAGCCTAACGTTGCCTATCAAGTTGGAGATTCACAAGAATTTTTAAGGTTTACGAAGTCGGTTCAAACAAAACAAGAAAATCATAATAGACCTACTTTGCGTTTACTCCCGCCAAATTACAAACAACGAAGATTTTTTCTAGCCAGCGTTAATTAATTCGAAAAGGTACCTCAGCTAAACAAACTTTGCACCACCGACCGAGCGACTGTCTAATGCGATGGCCGACTGGCGGATTATTGGCATGGTCACACGTACCACTAGTCAAAATGCGTAATCGAAACATAATCTGCGTGGCGGAACGACATGGCTCACCTAAAAAAGCAATTAAACGGATATGTAATCTCACCATCACTCCACGTTATATAATGAGAGCAGCTTCACTCGACTTTCTCGGTTTACCGTAGGCGAGGATAACAAGAACTCGAGTATGTTTCGTTTTTCCTTCAATCAGCGAACCAAGTTCTCGTTAGACTTTTGCTAGTTCTTAATGCTTGTCTCAAATCAAGCGTTGGTAGAAGTGAGTTAACCTAGAAAGGTGTCAACTTCATTAAGTAATAAGTTCGACGTGCTCTTGAATGCTAACATTAGCCGCAGGATCAATAATGAGACTCGTTTTCCGGTGTTTTAGACCATCAAGCTTAAGGTCAATTTGCTTATAACTTCGCCGAGGGCTCGACAATGCAAAAGGACAAGTTTAATCCGCTTGTGTCGCCATAGCTGCAGGACCCGCTAACACGTCCATGGCCGCCCAAATAGACAATGTATATTCGCAGGCAATGCCTAAAAACAGACTATATTTAAGCAAATCAAATTTGGCACGATTGTCTGTCATGGGTTTTCCACTGCGCAAGCCTGCCTGATTTAAGAAATAAACGACATCATCTTGGCGACGAGAAGACTGTCGGTACCAGTTCTTGATCAGATTAATTCCACCGGACATGGGCATTTGAAGTCGAATTTGCTTTGGAGCGTGTCTTTGTGTGGTAATCAGTGCCGTTGATGAACTATTTTGTTTTAGAACACGCATTCCATTTTCGGATTCGATGTTTGCGCGCGTACTTGCCCATGGTGCGTTTGCGTACTTAGAATACTCACTCTTTACATGAAGAATGATAATCTACTGGCTCGGTGAATTAAGAGAGGCATTGTAATTCTTTTATATGTGACCACAAACAGAGATGGGCATAGCAAGTTAAGCCACCAAAGCTTCGGAGCACGTCATAATAGGAAAGACGCTTCTGGCTAATCCGGGTATATTGGGAATCTATTTGCCTGATATACTATCAGCATAAGCGATATTAAATTCTTCCTATAATGACGATAAGCGACTTAGTCTGACGCTCAAAGAAACGGCATGGCATCATGAGAGGTGAAGAGTCACTATGCGCACCAAGCTCGTGCACAATAAAATTCATGAGTTTGACCTTAGTTCAAGTTGGCATAAGCTTTTACTCACCAAAGCTCAGACCGATCTTAATCAACAATATGGATCTTCATGTTTAAAGGGGGCTTTATTTAGGCGAGGCATATAGGAGGCAATGTGTTTTTTTAAAGGAATCTTCACGTCACATCCAAACAGAGACGCACGCGATGAGCGATGATATGAAGTGAAAGCAAGTCTAATCGATGAACTTATGAGTGGAAGAAACAACTATGTGGTGCTATATAACCATTATAGTCTTGGGCTATGGTAATGACTAGGTCTAACGATTTTCCTAGTAACTGTTAAACTCCACCAAGCATGGCTATATAACTACTCAATTTGTGAGGATCAGATCAATGCATCAACGATTACCAAAGGCTTGTGTATCTATACAAGCAAAACATGGTAACTAGACAATCTAAATTGCTGTAGTTACGCACTGTCTAATTGAAAACAGACCACAAATACCGCTCTGTGTATTGACCCATTCGATGTGACGTCAGACGCTAGCTACGCATGGCAACGTCTTCCGCTGGGTGACAACACAGTAAACATGGCGCGAGCCGATGAAAACATAGTATTATTCGCGCGTTTAGGCGTGCGTTGTGTACACGTATACAGTTCACAGTTCCAAAAATAAATGCTAAAAACATAGAGATCTCCAACAATGCAGCAAGTGAGCGAGAGAGAATGGAGGAAGCAATCCTTTGTTGCTATTGTCAGAGAACAATGTCTAGTGATGCGCATGAAATAGCGTGCACCCAAAATGTGTATTTGTCCATCGCGTCATGGAACAACACGTCAGGACATGTCTTTGTAATTAAGACAGTGTGGTTATCAGAAAGAGTGTGATTGTGATTGGGAGAGTGTAAATTTTGTGATCACTACATTTACTTGACCATCATAAGAAACCAGCTAGTGCTGAGGCAAAGAGATAACACTTTTGGACTCAAAAAATATAATCAGTCACTATTTAGCTACTCCATCAGTACATAAATAGTTAATTAAAGCTATTAAATAAAGGAATGAAAAAAATCTTGCTAGATACTCCAAAAAGCTTACATACAAAATGTCTCACAACAGAAACCTGATGTTTTTAGACAATAAATGCAACGCAAACTTGATGATAGTTAGATGCTAAGCCCTTGATTCCTATCAAACTGTTAACTTGCACATCAGAAAGACCTCAGAAATACGTTAATGCCAACTCAAAGAAGGCAATCACAAACTAGAAGATTTTTGTCATCAATGACATTGTTTACAAGTCTCTTGACAGTATCACAGACAAATGGTCTCACAGAAAGGAACCAAAGCTTACGTGTTTTGCCGATTCCTGTTGTTAGATTAACTAATAAGTTGAAGTACTTGCTGGTTAACATGTAACATGAAATTATGCATAATGTCTAGGGACTTAAAGTTACCAACTAGATCAGACATATTTAACCTTTATATAAGTTTCTTCGAAAAAGAAAAAGAAATGAATTTCGGAATGAAGAGCAGGGAATAAATCCTTAAGAAGGTACCTTCCGCGAACAAATCTAAGCGTATAACATATACTTGCTCAGAATGAATATAAGCATATTTCCCACTGGGTGCCCATCCGCTACCATCCTCGTTCACGAGTTTTATAGCCTGAACCGACATTTTCCACTTCTTTGCACTCTTGTTACGAGTGTCAACTCTCATTCTCGAGTTGACCAAGTGAAGCCGCTCCTAAGCGAAATTCGTTTGTTTTCAGCCAGCGCTGTTGCTATGGACCCGTTGCCAAGCGTAGCCGAATCATTCCATAGCTTTTAGATTGCGGTATAGGGCTACCTTTTAGTCGTCAATAATGGCGACATTGCGATTGGTCTGATATGACGTCTTCCCGTAGCATGGAGACATTCTACCACTAAAATTTTTTTATAATTTTTTGTTTCGTCTGCTTGTAACCCGAACCCTAATCCTAGATGAAGGCTAGCCCTAACCGTAACCGTATTCAATGAGAATGAGTTAAGCTTGCCTAGCCCGCCACCGCCATATTCAACTTAACCGCAAGATGTGAACCAATCATGAGCCGGTATAGGTTGAGGAGAAAATAACACGTTTAATAGAAGTTCAACTTATAGCTTTACGGCATTTATGGACAGGCAAAGAAAGAACATGGAAAAATCCATGCCCGGAAGCAAGTAAACTGGACTAATAGCAACTGTCTTATTTGTATGCATTACGTGTATTATCCTATGTTTGTAATATTTTCGATGGCGAATAACTACAAATAAAAAATACAAACTCAATAGATTGAATGTGTTTTAGAATGTATTCAAGTCATATCTAATACCGTAATCGCATCTAGAGGTACTTCTACCTGACATTGAGTCAGTAAAGAAGTAAAAAATAAGCACTGCGTACAATATCAACAATAGAAAGAAAGTAAGTACATGCAATATAATCTACAGCTGGATAGACGTGGATGCAATGTAATGTAATGCAATGTAATGTAATGTAATTTAATGTAAAGTAATGTGATATAACGTAATGTAATGTGGGTCCAGAAGGCACATGATCCCTTGACGATTTTAACATGCGATTGACTTCGGAGACCATTATCAGCAGTGTAAAAAATTAGCATTTGGCTAAGAGAAGAGCACAATCATTGCCGAATTTCGTCGTGAGCATCTTTGGAAATCGGAGAGTACCTCTGTCTTCACTCCTTGTAACCGTTGCATATGTATTAAATGTGAATAGCCGTGGTAGAGACGACGGCGAGTTGCCCTTGCTCCAATCGTACATAAATAAGTATCTCTAGTCATCTCTCTTACGTCTACTTTCAATGTATGTATCAATCAATCGTCTATATATATCTATAAATATATCTATCAATCAAAATTTCAAACTACAGATTCACAGGCATGATGAAGTCAGTAGAAATTATCAGCTACTACAGACTACAAGAAAATCGCATCTTCACGACTATTTTAATGGCGAACTACACGTGTATCTCGATGGGCGTTAAGACTTTGCTTCGTTCAAAACTGGCAGTGAATTATCTCGAGTGGATCAGAGCTCTTTTCTTGGGTTGGATGCATCCTCATCTACCCATCATTTCAAATTGACGGGTTTGCTGCCTCCCATGCATTACGTGAAGTTGCACGAAGGGGCCTAGTTCTGATATTGTTAAATGCTCTTCGCAGCTGACCCTATGGAATATAGTACTCCGACGAAATACTCCTCTACATGACTGGGGTAAGCAAACTGCCTCATGTAGCTCACCATGCACACGTTTTATTTGAGCTTCAACAGCAGCAGTTGAATTATTTCGGAGTGGCTCAGCATTAGCAAGAGTAGTTTGAACTAGCGTACCTGAGTTTACAAATCAAGTGCTTTCCTCGGTGCTTCGCTCCGGGTTCTGATCCAAACCGCAAAAATGCAATGTGCTTCTCCTTCACCTTGCCCAATGAAAACGAACATCCATCTTCTTACTGGTTGAGCAAAACTATTCTTTAGAACATTGTAGTAGTTCTGGCTCGAAATTCAACCTTAGTCGTATACACGCATAGTGCATTACTCTTCCTCGAACCAACACAATGTAGTTTCAATCCAAATGTCGATCAGGCAAGGAGCAGTTGTATATGCCTAGCAAGGTCATATTCTACCTAATCGTAAATTCTTCAGGCTATCAATCAAAAATTCAAACTACAGATCCACTGGCATGATGAAAGCATTTCACAATCGACACTGCCGCGCACGTTCGTCCTGGTGTGTATAATGCAAACGTGATCGTGCGTAGCAGGGTTGATAGCGTAATATTTATCATATTTAATTTTAACATATTCCCTTATCCAGGAAAGTACAAGAATAGCAAAGCAAGGACATCTCCTCAAGAAGTGCGCAAACAACTTAAAAACCTGACTGAGTTTGGATTGGTTAAAGAAATTAACCGCTAATGAGAGAGAGGCTCCCACCTAGCCAAATAAAATAGGATCGAGCTATAGGAACGTCACTAAGTAAGGAATTGTTAACGAGATGCTAGCATGCGCTTACAGATCATAACAATCCGTTGAATTGCAATTTCATTATTCTATATGGGTCGGAAAAAGCGTTCCAAAACCATGTACGCATTCAATATTCAGTTGAAAACATTTAAAAACAAAATTCTTTTTCCCTCAAATTCTAGCCGATTAAGCAGATTTACCTCGACTTTTGTTAATGCGAAATCGATAAGAAATACTGCGCATGTTATCACTCAAAAGAACAAATCAAGTACCTGACCGATTTCGATGTGGGATTAGACCTGCACTATTAATCTTTAAAAAAAAGACAAATCGCAGACCTTTCTGTGGTTAACAGATAATGTAATGAATAAAAGAATTAACTTAAAAAATATCAATCGTTTACAATATTATATATATATGTATATATATATATATATATACATATACAATATACAATACAATATACATATACAATATATATATATATTTACAATAT
>QQSS02081204.1:0-17304 GCA_003687565.2 Craspedacusta sowerbii
TGTGTGTGTGTGTGTGTGTGTGTGTGTGTGTGTGTGTGTGTGTGTGTGTGTGTGTGTGTGTGTGTGTGTGTGCATGTCTTTGCCTGTATGTATTATGAATAAATGTGGATATTTATATGGGTATGTATATGTATGCATAAGAATATTTGATTAAAGACAACTTGTTTCAGTTTGTAGGACATGTTTCAATCAGCTTTGATCATTTTCAAGTAACACAAAAAATTACATCAAAAGGGTTTAAATAAGAGGGTGTGAATACACCAATCAGTCAATAATTGACGTTACAAATGCTCACTCTACCAATGGAAAATTCCAAAAAGGGATTAATCAACATCTGCTATCAACTATCAACAATAAAAAACCCACAAGGGAACAACAGCTGTACGCAAGCATCATCAATTAAATTTCTTTTTATTGCATGGATTTTCCAGGACCTGATGGCTAGTCATGAGATAGATGTTGAATTTTTGAAGACTATTCCTACATGCCCTGATCATGGTAAGTATGGCTTTATAGCTCTGCCACATCTAGTGTTATATGATTAAGGCATGTTAAATGGAACTGGATGCGGTTTGATAGTTCAGCATGATCTTTTTGCTACATTTTTTGTTTCCTGCAAATAGCCTAGCAAACTGCTATGTCTTTACAAAAGATGTCTGTAACAACAACATGGCAAGCATGAATGGGAGCTATTAGTTATCATGATATCTAAGTAAGATCTTGCTGATAAGGGCGTATTGAAAATTTCATTGATGAAACGATGAATTATTATACTGGAATTTGAGCCAAGCGTTTCTAGGAATATATAGAGTATATTCCTATAAGAATATAGAGTAAATCATCTGTTCAAATGCCTGTGGCACTGATGCTCAATGATGTCATGCTTGTGATAGCTAAATATTTTTATAGAATGTCTATATAGCATGATGTCTTGTTCATAGTACTAGATCTGATGTCACTCTAGTACTGTAATCCACAAAACGAGGAACCTTGCTATATTACAGTCGCTTGCATATTTATAAATAAATAAATAAATAAATAAGTAAATATATATGCATATATATATACACATACAAACACACTTGTATATATGCATAAGGGTGTTTGGTTGTGTGTGTTTGCGTTTATATGAGTGTGTGCGTTTATTTGCGTTGGTGTGTCTGTGGTTCTGGATGAGTGAATGTCATTGTTAAGTGTGCCTATGCGTAAGCATTAATTTTAGTCATGTTTCGTTTCAGGTTCTCCGTGCTTCATTAAGACTGGAACCAGGCAAAGCCCAAATTTTGGAAAGTCGTTTTTCATATGCAGCAGTTCTAACATGAGATGTTCCTTTGCCCAGCTAGCTATGTAGGTTTCTTATTTAACTTGCCTATGTTGAGTCTATCAGAATTTTAAAAAATTATAAGGATGTAGAATTCTCTCTATAACCTTGCTTGGCATCGCATTGGACCTCCTGTTGCCATAGTGGATATCTCTAGGATAATGGAAAGAGGCTTCCTCATGTTAGCACATGGACATTTTGGTATTTAGTGAACTAGTATTTCTTTTTCCAAAGGAACGTGCCTGCAACGACCTGCCCCCTGCACTCTGCAATGGTAGAGTTGAAGGCTTTTGCTCTTAAACCAGGAGGCTTCAGGTAAATGTTGTTGAACTGGGTGAATTTCTATGGTTCAATTGGCTGTCAAAGCCCTTATCTGGTTTATTATTTCTTTTTTTCTTTTCATCTCATGTTTTGTATATGGCCTTGTCAGAAATTATTGTCTGCTTTCTTTACTCTTTCTTTGAATTATTGACTTTTATTGATAATTTGTCTCAGCTGTCAGGGCAGGCATCTTGTTGGAGGGAATTTTCTCATTTATTGCCGTATACCGATTATATGATTAACTGTGAATGTTAGAGAAACGTTTTATCATATACTTGGTTGTTTTGAAAAATCCTCATTGATCTAATAAATGTGACTTGAGTATGGCTTATTTCATAAAGATAAATGACAATGTAACTATTGCTGTAAGCATCATCTTCAGTCCTCACTTGGTACAGATATCCCAATATAGCTATTCTCAGAAATATTTCTATATCAAAGGTACTGCGATATTTTGGTGAAATTGGTGGTGCACTCTTTTGCTTAATACCAGCTTGTAATCAGAAACTAACTCCTGATTGTTTGTTGACATTTCTGCAAGTATGTTACCTATAGGGTGGTCACGATGCTGTGACTTGCAAACCGGTTTCACGCAGCGAATAATCAGTGACCCCAAGACTTAGACACATAGTTTTTAAGTGATCAAATTCGGCTCCTTGCTTGGTTAATTGATGCTGCTGACATCTTAAAATGGTCAGTTTTTCGGAAATCTTAACGCTTGTGGTTCACTAAAGGACCAAGGGGTCATCGCTCTGATAAACTGCTTAGCTTGGCGTGCAACCACTAGAATACGGAGGTAGGTGTTCCAGTGATTTTAAGTACTTTAAAAGTCGTATAAGAACGTTTGCCAGGACACGTTATCGTGCCTAATATGGCACATGCGAAATCATCCAATTTGCCAATTATTTAGAGCGTCCCGATTTTCGCTTTTGTTTCTGCGTTTGAAGACATGTTTGTGCTTGATAAGATGGTGTGGTCGTTAACGCTGATGGATTTTTGTTAGCGTCGGTGCGTAAGATCTTGTTTGAAGGCTTATGTTTCTCGTATACATCCATACACGCTATGTATTTGTGAATCTTTTGTGTGAGTGCTTTTGTGTTGTGTGTGCGTGTATGTATGTGTGTGTGCGCGCGCACGTAGGTCTCCAATGATTGTGCTTTAGCATATGTTGCTCATCTATTGTAGTTGGTGAAAATGAAAATGAAAATGAATGCTGTTATGTAATCTTAAAATAAACCGTTGAGGTGTGGTTATGTGAACTCGAATTCTAATGTTAAAGCAATCATTTATGTGCGATTTCTGCTCCGCCCTGAACAGTTGATAAATGATATACCGTCATGATGGTGAAGGACCAAGGTCATGTGATTCATTTTTTCATTAATAATTTTCCATCGAATATCTAGGTGAGCTAGTCGAAAAGATTCTGTCGTTGTGCTGTTTTTTTTTTCTTGCAGTGCAGTAATCTAAGAGAATTCGCATTTGACGAAGCTTCATTATAACATACATCGTCCGAAAAGCATGTAATATGATGCGTGCTGTACTAATCGTAACATTGGACTAAGTATCAGTGGCCCTGACACCAGCAAATGCTGCCCTACATCAGCTGAATCATATCCTATGCCAGTGTCGTTTAAATCTGGATGATCTATAGTTTTATGCGATTTTCTTGGTCTACTTTTGATATACCATGAATCGTGCTATTTATGGAATTCTTATAATTCATGTGCTTTCAGATGTTACTACAGATGTGCTCTTGGTAAAGAAGAGGGTTCCAGTTGGTGTGGCCAGGAAATTGTCAAGTCTGTAAGTTGTACTTCTAGGCTGCTTTTCGACCTATTACGGTCACTTAGGGTAGTTTCTGCAACACTATTAGCCATAATACATCCTATTATTGGATTGAGGGTCATTCTATGTTTGATTTTTTTCCTGTACCGTCTGCTTTAGAAGTTAACGTATCCACATGCCTTAAAAGACATATCCAATAGTAAAGGAAGGCCAGATGTGATTAAGAAAACATCCACTAGCACGTCTAGTGAAAATAGTTGTAGTGGCGACCCCATACGCAAGGACGATGATGGTCCAAGAGTGAGTGAAGCGAACCCGCTTCATAATACATCCAAGATTTCAGGACCAGTGACGTGCGCTGATTCATGCTTTACATCAATCTCAGCCAGCGCATCCAATGCAACAACCACTGGAGCCTTCCTTCCTGAGACAAGTGGGGCCACTGAAGCCCCTTCAACGCGTGAATGCTTTGTTGATTCTGCCAAGACTCAGCGGAATCCAACGAGTGAGCTAAATAACTTTGCGATTGTTATTGAAGATGAACTACCAGAAGAAGCCTTTCACACAAGCAAAGATGTTGTAGCCGGCTGTTTGCCCGAGTATGAAGTGTCGAAAGAGGATCCCAGTGATGAGACAAAAACAGCTGTTAATAATGCTTTACGTCCTGACATTCGTAGTTGGCCGTTGACAGGCGGTGCAGTCAAAAAGCAGCAGCAGTTCGACGCCTTTCAGATTCTGGACTCTGATGACGACGAAGACGATCATAACAACCTGGATGCTAGTGGCAGAAGCAGCGATGATGACAGTCACGAAATTGGTGGCAGGGAGGACAGGTCGATTATTGACCTAGATAGTACCTTCCATAACATGTCTGTGGCGGATAGCGGTGACTCTGAAATTGCGGCGCCGGTTGTCATGGAATCGAAGGACGCAAGTGTTTCTAGTTTGGCTGGTGGTGCTAGACCCGAGTCCGTAAGACAGGACCTGTTGTGCCAGTTAAGAAAGAAGCAGGTTCGCCTAGTTTTTCCAGAATTATATTTAAATGGCATCTGTTGTGGTCTCTATATCTTCTCGTTTTTTTTTTTGCGCCCTCGATCCTTGGTTAGAAAATAAATAAATAAATAAATAAATAAAATACAACATCAGGTACAATTGCTTGTGCCGTTGCTTAAAACTCTGCGTTAGCTAACTCAAAGGTTTTTCCTTAAGGTCTGCATTTTTAGGATTCGTTTGATATTTATGCTGATTTTATTTACATCTTTCTTTGTCTAGGCAAGTCCTTCTTATGAATAATGATCGAGCTGTTAAATGTAATAACTAAGGCTTCTTGAAGTTTTTTTTGCTTAATCATGCAGGCGCTTTTTGACCAAGTATCGAAGCATACTCCCGATGGTGGGTTGAAGATCAGATTGCAGATCAATGCTCTCAGGAGGCAGCTAGATGAGATGGACTCTAAAAAGCCAGGTAAAGATGACATTAATTAGGCTTTATGAGACCGTCTGTCTGCTCCACAATATTTTAAAGCTTGATCCTTTGTGTTGCGTCAATGTTTCCACCTTTGATGATGTGTTATGTTGGTCATGAATGAATGGAGCGCTGATCAGTACTTTGCGTAAGCTTAATTTTCTGTAATCCTTACGTACCTCTTTGCTTTTGACCGATTTAGCAGGATAGAGTTGTGCGTCGCATTGAATGTGACCGCTAGACCATCTTCAGATCTTCATAAATGTTGTTGTATTCGTCTATCGTAAGGTTTGGCTTCGTTTGTGGCATTATTCTGCCCGCTCTCAGATTTTCTTGACTTTTTAAAGGTTGTTTTTTACGTAACCTGACATTCCATGAATCCGGCCGAATGATTATGAGTGCTCAGGCTGCTGCGTTTGTTTAGCAATGCTGAAAATATACGAATAATCTACCTTAATTCCTGGACGGTGACTCCAAGTTTAAAAATTTTGTAGAGTTTTTTGGCTCTATACTAATGCGAAGTTAGAATTTTTTAGAACGGGTGTAGCACACTTACCCAGCTGTATAGTTGTTTGCGTCCGAATATATTTGTATAGTTTAGGGAAGTCGGAGAGAACCCTTGCGCGTTTGATAAGCTGCATGATGTACTACTCATTATTACGATGCTATCGCCTAAAACATCTACCTGAAATTCGTTTCGGTCACTGCAATATTAATTGTTCAGCGCCCTGAATACTTCAACAATAATAATATAGTAAAAACAATAACTCAGCACCCAAGATACAAAAGCAAGAACGCTTAAACAACGACTTTTGTCTTTCAGTATTACACAGAGGACGTGTATACGTTACCAAATTTAATAATGATTTCAAAACAGTCGTGTTGAAGTTTCTTCAGTAAGGAGTTAGTTTCTTCGATTATTTGGCATTATAGATTGTGTTAAATATGGAAGGAATGCCTACTTATTGTATTGATGTTCATGTATGACCCCATGTAAGATGTTCAAATCGTGTTTAATTGCTTTGCTGACCGTACATACGCAAAAGCGTCGTAATTTATCTGGTTCGCTTGCACTTTAGTATTATAAGCTATCCATGTTATCCAGGTTTTGACGATCACGAGCAAAACTTGTCGGTGCAAGTAAAAATTTATAAGAAAATTCATGTCTTCAGACAAGCGAAAAGGTAATTTGTGTTTCAGACACTTGAGAACTCAATGTTCAACTACTTTCTTCACCTCGCACCTTACGTCGGTATCGCCCAGGGAAGTAATTGTCTCCCATCCTCTATGCCCTCACTTCTTGGGTGAACGGCATCAGTGCTTGGCTTCCGTTTTGGAGAAACCGGGCTTTTCTGCCCACCGAAGCGAGTTCCCAAAAGAGCTCTTTTTTTTTCTCACTAAGTTCGGCTAAAATAAGTAACGAAGAGCAAGGTCTGGAATTGTACCCTTGAGTAAGAATAGCCGTCATCACACGCATGAACTCGAACCAGTTGTTTGAAAGGGCGAAATCAGGAAAATGAAGAAACAATCTGGGTGGCCGTTTCTCAGTTCTCGAACTGATTTGGTAGAGGGCAATCAGTATGTCCTCTCTGTCCACGCATCCCATGCGCTTGTTGTAGCACTGCACAACTGCATCAACCCCCCCAAAACATCTGACAGTATTGCATCGACCACCTCCAAGGAAGCATGATGCTGCATGAAGCATGAAGCACGATATCACGACCAACAGCGATATCATGCCTTTCATCTTGAGTAAAATTATCCGCGCGCTTCAACGCGACTACCACTTCCTTCCTATTTATGCACTTTCTCGCTTGTAATCAGGAATCCATCCGTTCTGAATTTAGTCTGTTTTAATTGCACTCAAACGGAAAACAAAACGGTTTGATTACTTGCTTGGTGTTCAAAGCAAAGGCTTTTAAGTTAATACCCAATAAAAACGTACAACTTTTGGTTCTCGGGAACTGAATTGAATGAGCTTGTAATGGTGTAAGAAGTTGTTCGCCCATCTCCTGGTCAAGGTTGAAGTAATATAAAAAACACTGCAATTTTGTTTCGTCCGAACCTGGTTGTACTGACCACTACTCGCAATGCATTCCTTTGCGGCCATTCACCGTCGAATCCTCTTGTCATAAAGGCACCGAGGCATTTCATCCACTGTTAGCTGACCTCTCCTTTACTTTCGGCTGACTTCCTTGAAAATTGTTTTTGCAATATTTGAGGTCTCCTGATTGTGAAATGGCCAGTTATTGTAACTCTTCGAGTGCAGTGCAAGCTGTGCGTCAATAAAAGGAGCCTTTATTTTTTCCCTAATAATGGAGCGTGCGCTGGTCTTGATCACTCTGTAAACAGTATTCGTTGGTTTCATCGCTAATTAGGTCATGTCCCATTATTGTAGAATACGGGGAACTTCTGAAGAAAAAATTTATTGCGGGGCATTGTTTAGTTAAAGCTTGTTTTTCGCATTCCACATATAAGGCATTAACATTGAAAGGTTTTCTCTTCTCACCGTGCAATTCTGACGATGATAATAGTCGAGCAGGTTAGCTTTGAGCTAATTTTCTCTTTGAAGCAACTTGCCTCGTTTGTTGTACTCTCTGTCAGATTACCCGACGATGTCAAGGACGTCTTCCAAGTATTCGCTTTTCAGTTGAATTCTGTTATTTCTAGAAAAATTATGGATCTAAATTTGCAGAACCAGCCTGGACGTATTAAATTGGTCAGATGTAAGGGTTGAAGATGCCAGGACTGAAGAGGAAAATAGATCGGATTGCAGTTCTTTGTTTCAAGGAACCTGACCACACCCACACCCACACACGCGCAGACAGACAGACACACACACACACGCACACACACACACATACACACACACACACACACACACACAATGTATCTATGAACATATATAGTAAAAGATATAAAAAGAACTCAAAACTATAACGCCGAGGCAAATATCGATGTAGAAGGTGAAGGAAGGGAATTGTTATGTATGCAGAGCGTGTTCTGTTGCATAGTCTTGTTGATAGTTGAATGCGGGGGCTATTCTGAATAGACCTCTTAGACCACGCGTCGCGCTTGATTTGTTAAGGAACATTGCCGTCCAAGAAACAGTACAGTTTGAGTGCGCCTTACCAGATAATAGTTGCCGCCGTCACAACGTGCGTGTCGTTAAAGTTTCGCTACAGGAAAATTATCGACGCCTGTAGTAAATGTGCGTTTGTATTTGATTTCTTGGCGTGATCTCTTCCTGACGCCCAGGCGTTAGCATGTTTGAGGGTAGAAGGGCACGCAAGCGGTATCTTCTTTTCCAGCAGAAGCTGCAGCGCCAAAGGTGGGAGCTGCTCCTCAGATGAAGACACTGCCCTATCCACCAGTTCAATCAGCCGCAGTAGCCATGTCGAGTGCTTCCTCTCTGCATGGAATGAAATTTACGGAACCCCTTCCACCATCTAATCGCCCGTCTTCGTTTTTATACTGCAGCAACCCGCAGCAGTTGTTTGGTGGAAGGATGACGGCTGGACGTTTGGAGGAAGTTGGCAGAATAACGAAAGGAGCTATAGAGGAACTTCACTTGTAAGTTTTCAAAAGCTTCTTTCTTACATATCGCCTGTTTTGTTCCGTCATAGCGAACGTTATTCGGGTATTCTGGTTTAGTGAACCTGCTTGGCCCTGGTTTTTGCCTGTAGGTTAGCAAGCATTTACCACTCGTACACCTAGGCACACGCACACGCATGCGCACGCACACCTATACACACATACACATGCACACACAAACATACTCACATCTATGTACACACGCGCGCACACTCACGCATTGAAATTCTATAACGCATTTCTCACTCGCTGCTTCCCCTCAAAATTTACCTCGTTTTCATAGGCCTTTGCCTCGCTGTCTCTGTCTTTCGATATCTCTCTCTCGCTCTCTCTCTCGCTCATCCAATACACACACTAGTACCCTAACACGCACAGACACAAGCAAAGTACCTCCATCGTTAGCGCTCTTTTTAACTCCTTGAAAAAACCGCTCATTATCGATCGTTGCGGTAACAAGATTCTAGTAGATTCTCTCATGCTGCTACCAATTTTATATCCCTTTCCCAGATCCCTCGATAGTTGTCCTCCACCCACAGAGGAAGCTGACGATCCGGAAGGTCTGAGCGTGCGCCTCATGAAGCATCAGCGACAGGCTCTCTGCTGGCTGCTCTGGAGGGAGCAGCACGTACCTTCGGGGGGTATTTTAGGTATTCATACTATCGCTTGTCCTGAAGTTGATGAGTTTATTCGCCATTTAATACATTTCACGGTTCTCTTGCATGCTGAATGTGGGGAAATCGGACTGAATTCGTCGCGCAAGCGCTGTCTAGCTCTGTGTCTCTCTCCGTTTTTTTTAGCTGACGACATGGGGCTTGGAAAAACGCTGACGATGATATCGCTTATCTTGAAGTCAAAGCAACTCGAAAAGCGCTCAGGTTCGTTTGAGCCGCGATTTTACTATAGCCGTAGTTAAAACGTTTTGTCAAGTCTCTAGCGCTAGCTTCCCTTTCGCAACGTTTGATAAAGCCCAACAGTTTAGATCCCAACCTTATTTCGTAGCGCTTACGATATTCTAGCGCTTGCGTATGGCGCATGTCATCCTGGGTCTGCTGTTGGTAAACTCATTAAAGATGGGTTTTCTCCGTTGGCTTGCGAAAAATGCGCGTTCTTCGTGCGAGATAAGATTACGGCCTTTCTTGTCAACCTTTGTAAGGGCGTTAACCCTTTTCATGAAAATTTACCATAAGCTTCCTCGTGCTAGAACAGAGAGGCAGAGTGGTTATTGACTTGCCACGAATTAGGAAAAGTCCCGGAAAGGTTTAAGCAATAGGGTGTACTTCGTCGTTTTCGATGCGTTGCACTGTTAATATATTCCAGCTTCACAAGGTAAGCTTTTGGGGGAACAAATTATTAGAGTTTTTGAATTATTCCTTTGACGATTAAAGCTATTTTGTCACCTGGACTCGACGCTAATTCAAGAATACCTGCCCTCGTAGGAACGACTGCGCAGTCGAAGCTGGTTGCCTCTTCGGGCACTTTAGTGATATGCCCCGCTTCTCTTGTGCACCAGTGGAATAAAGAAGTCGACTCGAAAGTGAAGAAAATGGGTCTAACTGTCTGTTTATATCACGGCACGAACAGGGAGAGTAATGTTAACAGGTGGGGGTAATTATTGGATACTTCGGAACGCTAACGGCGAATATATAATTTTTTGTAGTACGCCTGTTTGTGCTTGGTGCAGATATGCGTGTAAGTCTTCGAAATGTTGCTTTTGTTCTCCAGGGTTAGATCTTGTTGACCGTCTGAGAACATGAAGCTTTTTTATGCTTATCTCTTCTGCTGCTTTTTTTTTAATTTAATTTTTTTTTTTTTTTGCAGTAAATTTTTGAATTCCTACTGTAGTAAGAGTGAGTTAAGAAAATGCGTTTTAGCGTTTCATTCTTTTTCAAACTGCATATGAAGTAATTTCTCCTTTATCTTGATGAAAGCTAGTCTGGCTGGTTTTGGTTTTGGAATCCTATGTTTATAATTTTATTCTGTGTCTTCGGCTTTATTTTTTCATTTCTTATCTTTGACATCTTTATTTCATCTTTACTTTTTTTCGTCTATGCGATGTATTCTTGAAGCTGATCAGACTTTTCTCGTTTACGTACAGAGTTGCGCGACACGATGTCGTCCTTACCACTTACAACATCGTCAGTTTGGAAGGGAAGGTCTTCGTAGACAAGGAGAAAGACACCAAGGTGCGTTTCCTGGCTTCCTACTCCCATGATTACACTCTAGCATGCGTTTGCTCGCGCCAACCCACGTGCACATGCGTGCAAGCACGCTCCACGCACGTACCTCCATTTTTGTTTCTTTATCTGTACATATACATGATGCTGATGGATTGATGGATAGAATTTTAGATGGATAGATCGTTCGAAATTCGAGTAACACCGATTGTGTCGCTTTTACGAACTTTCTACAGCACGTTTTACCAGTAACGGCGTTTTGATGACTCTGTTTCAAATTTGTTGTGACAGTAAGGGATCACTGTAGATTGGGTACAGTTTGCAAAGAGCTAAGGATACCAACCTAAGATTGTAAATCGCTAGCTGGTTTAAAGCTAAATGTGGTATGAAATTCGTCCCCACCCTCCGTCCCCTGCAGAATCATTTGAACGGTTTAAAGGACTTGGAAGAATTTGCCTTCATCATTTTCTTTTTTGCGAAATCTGATTTACGTGTTTTTTTTTTTTTTTGTCCATATTTGCGCGCAGATGTGCGTCACTGTTTGTTTACGGGGTATGCAGACGCCCCTGTTTGCTTGTCAGGAGAGCTATCTCCTGTGATGTCATAAGGGTATGACTGTGTTGACGCAGTAATCATAATTTGGTGTTCAAAGCCTGTATTCCGAGGTACTTAAGTCCCATCTTCCTTTAACCCAAGTTCTGTTTGTTAGGTGGCCCCTGCGACTCAGTGGCTGGGCAAAGATGTCGGTGCAACCGAGAGTGATTGTGGCTTGCTGTTCAAGATCCGTTGGAGGAGACTAATCTTAGACGAAGGGCATCAAATCAAGAACCACAAAACTGCGACGGCCATTAGCATTTCGAAATTGGAAGCTGGTATGGTCCGAAGTAGTAGTTCATAATTCAAGCTTTTCCTTTTCTTAATCAGTACGGAATTTATTAGCCTTCATAGCCTTTTCATAGCACGTGTACCTTACTTGCGCGAGTACTCATGGCGATGTATGTATGCGAGGGCATCATTGATTTCCTGTTCTAGAAAGTCGGTGGGTAGTGACAGGCACGCCGATCCAAAACGAGACCATGGACCTGTACGCCTTGGTGAAGTTCCTGCACGTGGCACCGTTCGACGAGCTGAAGGTGTGGAAGCGGGAGGTAGACAACAAGTCCAGCTTAGGCAGGAAGAGAATGAACACGATCGTCAGCAGCTTGCTTCTACGTAGAACTAAAGACCAGATCGATAAATCCACTGGCAAGCCTCTGGTGAGATCAGGTCTTACTATCTGTCAGCATCTCGCCTGCGCAACAGTCTTTTCAGCCGAGGGATGCAGTGAAGTTCGATTCTGTATTCTTCGTATGAACTCAGAGGTATTCTTTGCTGGCCTTCGAAGAGCATGTGTTGCACTTTTCGTATCATTGGTAGATGTGTAGATATGGAAAGCTATACGATGATTTTGAGCGGTTCATGTTGTAGCATTACTTTGAGCAGTTCAGGATTGTGTTGCAGGTCGTGCTTCCGAAGAGGACGTGTCAAACGCACGAATTGAAGTTGTCACCAGACGAGTCAGCCGTGTATGCTCTGGTGTATAATTTTTCCAGGTAGACTATTGTTTTTGTATTTCATGTAAATTCATCCACTTTCACTTGATTCCTCGCTTAATTTTCTGCAAAACTTGTTCGTGTGTCAGTAATTGCTGCCGTTGTGTTTCTATTGTAGTGTACATCGTCTCTTTCTGTGTGATTTCTTTCTGGACAGGAACACGTTCGCGCAATTTCTGGACAGTAGAAAGGACACAACCGAGCAGCATGCCTCTGCTAGTCATCGTCAGTACGCCACGCATCCGGTGACTAAACCTCCTGATGCGGATGTCCCCTCGATAGTGCTGGGCCTCCCGAAGGAGGGCATGCTCTCGTTGCTGGGCATGGGCGGGATCAATGCCAGGCATTCCGGCTGCATCCTGGTGTTAGTCCTGCGACTGCGGCAATGCTGCGGCCACCTAAGCCTGATGTGCGAGGTACAAAAAACAATGTTTTGTTCATGTTTATTCGTGTGAGCTTGTGTGGCTATGTGTAGGAGTGCGTGCGGCAGCGTAAAGTGGATGTCATATGTGTTTATACTGCAATTTCGCAATTTGTAGAGGCTCTAAAAATAAATGGATTCTTTAATATGCAAAATTGTCGATGAGCCTTACTTTTAGCTAATGGGCTTTTCGTTTTAGCCGATCGACGAGGAGTTGAGACAAGCTGATGGAATTGAATTGCCTGTGGATGAGCAGCTGGGAAATCTAAGTCTGGATGAGGCCCATCATTCTCCGAAGGCAAGGTCTAACATGTGATGTCTTATGTGAGAAAGATTAATATATATTATTTGGGAGAGATCATGTGCTCAACAAGGTACTCACATATATTCACCACCATACTCACATATACTCACCAAAGTGCTCACATGTTCTCAAAAATTGCGTGGTGTGGAAAAGTGTGCGTGGTTTTCAAACTCTATGATTTGCTTTTCTTGGCTTCTCAGATTACAAGACCGAGACAGCTTACGCCACCATATGAAAGTACAAAGGTAATTTCATGTTTCTTTGTCTTGTTTCAGTTTAAAAGATTTTCGGGACAAAGAATGCCTCGTCTATGTTTGCTCTACTCGTTCTCATGAGGCGAGAGGTAAATTTTATTTAGGGCTGGCTTTTGTTGTTGTTGTTGTTGTTGTTGTTGTTAAGGCTTGGTTACGGGTGGAATTTGTTTCCCTCTTCAGGTGAAAGCCGTGCTAGATTGCTTACGGGATCTCAGGTCGCAAGGTCGTGCAGACAAGCCTGTGAAAAGGTCAGCCGTCCTAGCGAACATTTTTGTTTCTGACTTGAGTAGCTTTGAGCTTGGAAATCTTGGAGTTTTCAATCAAAACGCTTTTGCCAAAGAAAACTTTCAGAAATTCGTTATGCCTGCTTCCAGTGGCATCTACGAGGAAAACTGTGATATTCTTAATTCAAGAAGTTTTTATTTTATTTTTTTGAAGGTTATCTTGTTATTTAAATGAGCTTGTTCAGTGACGCAGGTTTAACGTGGTCCTCTGATATTTTGTTGATGTAAACAGTTTTGCCTTGTTTTTTTTTTTCAGTGTGATAGTATCTCAGTGGACCAGGATGCTGGACATCTTTGCGTATCACTTACAAAAGGCCGGTTTTCCGTTTGACTCCATCACGGGCAGGTATGACTTCCTTAGTACAATCGTCAATGTACTTGCTTCTTCAACTTCTGCAGCTTAGCTTGTCCAGGTTAAATATGTTTACTGTTGCTGCTTGTTTTTAAGTAGTATGGTGAGTTTGTTTATGGAGAAGTTACGAGTAATAGCAGCGAGGTGAGGTTATTTGTGAGAAGTGTGGAGGGACGTTGTGATGATGTTCATGAAAAGCATGGAGAGTTCTGGCCCCCGCTTGACCTCAAAGGTTTCATAGTGATTTTTGGGCGCTCCTGTTTTTCGAAGCTTAATATTCGTGAAGTTATATTTAAACTAACTGTAAAAAGCTACCAAATAGCGCTGGGTTAGTTGCTTTATTCTGTACTTGCCAACGAAATCGGTGTTATAGTGACTAGCACGAAGCATGTATGGTGAATGTGTTGTCAACCTGCATCTGAGAAGGAACTAAGATGATCAGGGTCGAAAGAAATCGCCTTTCGTTTTGTCCGTAAAAGTGCAGAAATTTGGGCAGCGCTAATAATGCTGATTTCACAATTTAGGAAAACCGTACTTGTATAAAGAGTAGTAATGAAAAGGTCGTCGGTCACTTCAGACATAACGTAAATACTCTTGTTATTGCAGTGCAAATGTTTTTCTAGGAAGGCAACACCCTGTCTGAGTTAATTGGTAAGTGCATATGTAAGTAAGTCATAAGTAAGTAATTGAGTAAGTACGAAAATAAGTAAGTTAGTAAGTAAGTGAGCACGTACGTACGTAAGTAAGTAAGTAATTAAGTAAGTAAGTAAGTAAGTAAGTAAGTAAGTAAGTAAGTAAGTAAGTAAGTAAGTAAGTAAGTAAGTAAGTTAGTAATTAGTTAGCAAGTAAGTAATTATGTAAGTAATTGAGTATGTTAAATATGTAAGTGTGTAAGTAAGTTCTTACTTCTTTGCTTGTATATTTCGTTTGTGTTATCTCGTAAAGTACTTGCATATTTATTGTTGTGTATTTATTACTTATTTACATTTCTTTATTATTTCTTTATTATTTCTTCATTATTTACTTGTTACATTTCTATTGTGTACCTGATGTTTCCTCGTTTATTTGCCTCACTCGCTGCGTCAGCACTTGTTTACGTCTCTTTGATTTTTGAGGTTTTAAGTGAGTAAATGAGTTGCTTTGTGTGCTTCGGGATTCTGGCGAAAGCAGGTCCCCATATTTTTGGCTACGTTATGGCATCGATGACTGTCCTGAAAGTATTCGCTCGGATTTTCAGCGTAAATGCTAAGAAGAGATCTGATATTGTCGACCGCTTCAACAGGGAAAGAAATCCAGAGGTATTCAAGCTCACTGAGCGTTGCGCGCGTGTGTTCTCTTGTGTCTCTTGATTCAGTGTCTTGCATAGTTAGTAGATGTGGTTTGTTTTTTGTCACTTTTAGTTTCTTGTTATTTCTGCTTCATGCTTATCGTAGACGAAAGAGTATTCTGTTCGTAGGCCTATTTTGCTAGATGCCTGGTTCGATGCCTGGTTTGATGCCTGGTTGTAGCGGCAGTTTCAGAAGCCTGGAAAGAAATCTGCATACCGGCATTGCATGGCTCTGCGGCTTTGCTGACTGTCCGAAAACAGGATTTACCAAGGAATCGAGACTCAAGCGATGACATTAGTAGCAGCGGTTTAATGAAACTATCGTATGACCTGAAACCGCAAAAGTAAATCATTAAAAAAAATAATATTTATAATAATAAAAATAGCAAAAAAAAAAATAGTTGATTCGCGCTTTTGCGGCTGCTCCTAGCCTAGAATGCAATTTTCTTTTCTTTCAATTTCTAAGCTCTCTGTCCACCAACGGTGTTGACCCTTCATGTAGTTGCAAGCTGTACACTATTGTATTCCTGTCTTTACCCGTCCTGGTAGGTGCTGCTCGTATCTTTGAAAGCTGGAGGTGTCGGTCTGAATCTTGTTGGTGGGAGCCACCTCTTCCTGATCGACCAGCACTGGTGAGTCCTGCCACGAGCTTTCTATTTTGTGGCCATTCCTTTGTCGGGCTGTGAAGCTCTTCATTAGGTTAAGTCTTTCTGTTCAGTGTGCCGCGTCTCGTTTTCATTCTTTGTGCAGATCGTTTTATGATCCTTATCGTGTTCAATTGTTGATACATTAGTAAACCTTTTAATATCCTTTCATCAGGAATCCTGCGCTAGAGGAGCAGGCATGTGACAGAGTGTATCGCGTTGGACAGCAAAATGATGTTGTCATTCACAAGTAAGTGCTTGTTCGGCCTACTTCTAGTAGGTGTACCTGTGCCATGGAGTGTGCTCGCCGTTATAAGGTGAGGTATAGACGGACGACCAGCAGATCTGGAAAGGGCTTTGCAATTTTCCTTGGGAATCAGTAGCGCCTGTGCACCTAAACAAACAGCTGCTAAACCGTTTCCGAATGTTTTCTGGACTAGCGGAACTCAGAATCGCAAGTCAAATCCTCGACTGGGCATAGTAAATGCAGGCCATGTAAATCACCGATTGAGGATAGTTCTCATATGATCGCGGGATTTCATAAGAAAGCACCACGACATTACAATCCGCTGCGACAGGATGCAGTAGCCAATCAATCTGGTACGTCCACGACGCAAGGATAAGGCTAAGTTAACCTTTGGCTAGAAAGAAGGCTCGATGGCGATCATATCGATTTTTTTTTCGGACCTCGAGATTGCTGATGGCATTTTCCAGTGGAATGTGAGCGCATGTCGACATACAACATATCAAAGATCATGGAGCCACCTTGAGTTTATAAAGTAATTGAGGTTGCTTGTTCGCTTAACGTAAATTTTATGGCCAGAGAAGCACAGACGATTACTTGAAAATCTCGAATTCCAAACTTAGTTTGATGGACCCAGCTTATCAATTCGTGTTTGTTCCCATAATACTTGCAGTCTTTAGGTGTGTAAGATTATCTGGGTTAGCACTTGCTTTTTCGACGATAGATTTCTGTGTTCGAGCACTGTTGAGGAGCGTATTCTGAGTCTTCAAGAAAAGAAGCGAGTATTAGCAGAGAATGTTCTGTGCGGGTAAGTGGAATACTTCGCTATTTTACGTTCATTCGAAGCCTTTTTTCTCAGCAACTTCATATCCTGGTATGGGCTTTATGTTGGCTAGTCCAAAACTCGTTGAGATTTCAAAACTTGATCCACCTCTGTTTCCTGTTAATTGTAAGTGTAATCGACAAGCGCATGGTTCACACTGTAGTCTACTTTGACACGCAAATTCGCCTAGGCTTTTTAGAAGCGCTTATTGCTCTTTTCGACGTGGGATTCAACCACGTAAGGCGACTCACTTTTTTTCGAGATATATCATTACGCTCGCTCATCAATCTCTCTAGGCGTCTAACTCTGGTACCTACCTACCAACCTAACTACCTACCTACCTACCTACCTACCTACCTACCTACCTACCTACCTACCTACCTACCTACCTACCTACCTA
>QQSS02081315.1:0-17304 GCA_003687565.2 Craspedacusta sowerbii
ATGGATGGATGGATGGATGGATGGATGGATGGATGGATGGATGGATGGATGGATGGATGGATGGATGGATGGATGCAAGAATGAATGTGTGTATGACTGGTGGCAAGTCACCAGAATGACAACGCCAGAAGAGATGCGTTTAGTAGAGCGCGCATTGCCGCACGGAAGATGAAATGAAGAGTAGTGGTGGGCAGTGAAGGCAAGTGGAACTACAATTTGCTTTGTGTCGGCATTCTGCCAGCGTAGTTTCCGGACAGGGCCACGTACCAATGACATGGTACAGGCAGCTGCAGAAAAACTTTTTGCAAACAACAGCAACAGTTGTACTCCGTCTTTGTAGACCTCACCAAGGCGTTCGACTCGTGTACAGATCGGCCCTTTGGACGTTGCTTACCAAGATTGGATGCCCAATCGCCTTCGTCACCATCATCCTTTCATTTCGCGAAGCCATGGTGGCTAGCGTCATCGAAAGTGGAGCACGCTCGCCTGACTTAAGTGTCGCAAACTCCACAAAGCAGGGATGTGTAATGGCTCCAATGCTGTTTACTATCTTCTTCTCGCTCGTGCTTCGCGTTGCCTTCCAGAACTGCTTCGAGGGAATACCTATCAGCTACCGTACTGATGGAGACGTCTTCAATATTAGGAGATTAAAAGCAAAGTCCAAGCTAATGACCACCATTGTCCGAGAGCTACTGCTTGCAGACGACTGCGCTTGTCGCTCACTCACTGGACGCCCTGCAGGTGCTCTTCAGCCGCTTCTTTGCGACATCCAAGAGGTTTGCTCTGACTGTCAGCCTAAAGAAGACCGAGGTTATGCATCAGGCATATCCCATGCCCCCACAACCACAGTGCGATCGCTGAAGTGGCGTGAGGCACAACTCAGCTGATGTCAGTCCGCAGATTCTGCTACCCCGGTAGCTACCTTTCATACGCCGCCTCTATCAATGGCGACGTCACTCCTCGACTTGCAACAGCTGGCCATGTCTTCCGACGACTGAATAAACGCACGTGACACGAACACGGTGTGTTACTGCAAGCGAAACATACGAAGTAGTCGTTTCGACCTAACTGTTGCGCGGTTGTAAACATAGACAGCACATCGCCGTCCCATCCAAGAGCTTGACCAATTCCGCGTGAGGTACCTCGCACGATCGCCAACATCGATTGTTAGAACAGAACACCAAATACAGCTGGGCTGGAAAAATTTGGTATTGCAGGTATTGAAGCTATTGCATTGAAGTTGCTGTTGAAATGGCCCGGCTACGCAAGGCGAATGACCGTCACGTAAGTCCCCAAGCAGGTCTTCTTTGGGCAACGGGAGACCGGAAAACGCACGGTAGGTGGTCCAGAGGCAAGTACAAGGACTATCTCAAGGGAAACATGAAGTAGCGCCAGCTCGTGCCGAAGACGTTCTGGACCGTTCAGGATGACCTCCCATTGTCAGTGTAAGTTTTCGAATTTTCGGTTTCTCAAGTGGCGTCTCTCGTTGACAACAGGCACCGACGTAAGCAGAACGCCGATGGATGCATCACCGATTTATTGGCATACACAACGTCCTTACCGTGGTGTCGACACGTGCTCGATGTTGTGCATGGCCGCTTGCTTTCGCTTGGCTGAGACTCGTTCATGCACTCTTGCCGCGGTGTCTACGATATTATAACTCGATATTGTATGGAAGTTAATGACTTAGCCATCATGTTTTGATTTTGCCGACAGTAAGACCTTTTTTGAACATGTCTCGTCTCGCGTCATCACGCTTGCATGGTCTTGCTCTCGCATATGTTACGTGTCGTTTACGTTGATATTATGTTTGTGCACATGTGCATTTTGTATTACGTGCGTGATCATGGTAATGTGCTTGCCTCGGTGTGAAGAAAGAAAAACCTGTATACTGCTATAAATTATGCCGTGTAGCTTGGGCCTTGGTTCCTCGGCGGAAGTCTTCGCGCAATTCTCAGTCTTCTTTCAATGCCGAAACCACTACTGCGCGTTACCCGTTCGTCGGATTTATCTTTTCTGTTTTGTGAGGCGTTACTTGCGCAGCGTTCTCGTTTCGGCCATCGTTCCTGTCTATCGACTTTCGTTTTCAGGATTTATGACGCTGATCACCCCGGCACCAGGTCTCGTCCGTTTGGTCTCCTGGTTGCAGTTGCCGTAACGGCGCCTTTGAAAGGTTTGTATAAGTGTTTCTTAAAGTTCGGCTGCTCTGCTGTACCATCACTCCAATTGGAATTTTCTTGCGAATACGACCAACCTCCCTGTTAACTGGACCCTATCACGTCACCCTATCTATGCATGATACCTAACTTACGATAGCCGATTTGAAGTCTGTACTTCCCATCAATAGTCGGTGGAAGGTCTCTTCCGTCATTGATGTCAATGTGCAATTTTAAATTACAGACACTTAAGGTAGTTCTTATGTTTTGCGACGCTTAGGTCGTTTGCAAGTTTTCTGCTTTCTGTTTGATTGTTAAAAGGTTTTGCTTTCTTTTCGTAGGTGCGGCCACGGCTATCTTGTTTGCTATGGACAGAGAAACAAGGCAAGCTCTGAAGTGGAGTGAAGTTAAAGTGAGTATTGAGGTTTTTCCTAATTTGCGGCCTTCGTGCAAGCCACCAGGGCTTTCTTATGATCTTTCTCATAGCCAGTGCGGTCATGATATTTGTGTCTGGCGCAACTTCGGCCTATAACCTCGGTCCACCATTTAGACTTTACGGCGAAGCTTTAGGTTTTTAACCCTGCGCGATTTTACTGTTCGTGGTGTAAAATTCATGCACAGCAAAACGAGTGTCAGCATGTTGATGTTTCAATCTGATCAGTAATGTTTCCGCTTAGAGTTTTTGCGTTTTTGCAGTTTTGCGTTCTTTTAATTTTTTGGCCCATAAATTGGGCCTCTTTTGTTTATCCCTTGAATACAAGTAAAGTGAAGACACCAATCATTCAATAACTGACGTTACAAATGCTCACTCAGCAACCGATGGAAAATTCCAAAAGGGACGGCACAAATAAATTATCAATCAACATATATCAACTATCAACATGTAATCAACTATCAACAATAAAAAACCCATGAGTGAGAAACAGCTGTGCGCAGGCGCGCGCAAATACCGAGTAGAGAACGAAGCAAGTAAGAAGGAGAGTCAGAAAGAAAGGATACATCTAACCTCTGATTAGATTAAGTGTCTGAGACCTTAAAGCTCGGATTGATGAGCACTTGGGAAGAGATAAGGCTTCTCACATTTTCAAACATTTGCAAATGAATGACGACTGTAGACGCCAGTGTACTGATCTTTGTTTTTCTGTTTTAGATGAAGCCCCGACAGCCCCGACAGCCCCGTAAGCTGAAGGAGGCCATATTTATTCAATTCATAAAACCTAACCTAAACGCCCAACTTAACCATCTAGCTCTTATTCTTTCTATCTTGATCTATCCTTTCTTTCTGACTCTCCATCTTACTTACTTCGTTTTCTCCTAGGTTTTTCTCGGTGTTCCTTTGTGAGTTTTTTTTTTTTACTGGTGATTGATAGTTTTCTTTGTGGCGTTCCTTTTGGAATTTTCCATCGGTTGCTCAGTGAGCATTTGTAGCGTCAATTATTGACCAATTGGTGTATTCACGCCCTCTTATTTAAACGCTTGTGATATAATTTTTCGTATTAGTTGAAAATGATCAAATCTGATCGAAACATGTCCTACAAACTTAAAGAAGTTGTCTTTTTTCTGAAAGCTGTTGTGAATTTAGCGCTACTTCGACCATTTGGAACTTGAATACAAGTAAATTGGACCTTGAATACAAGTAAAGTGGACCTTGAATACAAGTAAAGTGGACCTTGAATACTAGTAAAGTGGACCTTGAATACCAGTAAAGTGGACCTTGAATACCAGTAAAGTGGACCTTGAATACAAGTAAAGTGGACCTTGAAATGGAATACTAGTGAAATCTCAAGCGCTTTTATCAGGTAATCCTCTTCTTTTCCAGGATCAGTTCATGCGCAAGCTCTGGCTTCAGAAACCTGTCGTCATTATTACTCACTGCCAGTTCAGCGACAGCATCCCGGCCGTTCGTCTTCGGGAGGAGGCTGAGTGCTAGCTCTGCTCGGTGGCTCCGTCATTCTCAGAGTAGACGCTTTCCCTCGCACGTCACATTCAGCTGTGTTGAGCGCAGCTATTGCATTTCACTCATAAAGCTTTATAGTCTCGCATTTTTTATGAAGTAATTTGTAATAAGACAGGCGGGTGGTGTATCGTGGTGGTGGTATGCTTGTTAATAACGTCCCCCCCCCCCTTCGTTATTTATTCGTTCATGCTTGAATGCCATATGTTTTTCAGCTTGAGTAGTATTTACTGTTGCTCTCCATCCATCGCTCGTTGCGATCGTTTATATATGCGATTTTTATTGTTATCTTGTGGCTTTCTCTTCATGCCGTGCATTCACAGTGCTGTATAGGATTGGCCTCTACTTGTATTAATGAGGTTCATCACTACTATTTGTGAATGCATGCGAAAGTATTTATTTCATGCTCGACTTTGGTTATTTGACCGTTTCTGAATTTTTTTTTTCAGTCTGTTTTGTTGCAGATTTAGAACTCTTCGTATTTTATTTTTGTATCATGCAAATCTGGATTGTGTTTTGTCCACTTAAGTTCTCGTAATGTGAAAATAGTGTTAAAGTACTTTTAATGTAGCTGTAAATGTAACTTTCAAGTAAAGTACTTTTCGAGGCAAACGAGGCATTGTGGTAAATCACTTGGCAACTTTCCCTAAATCTTCATTGAAGATGCTACAATGTAACAGCCATCTGCTTGTGTATCTTTTACTTAAAGCAGCTCCGAGGTGGCAACGCGTTACGCGTTGCAGGTGGGGAAAATATTTCGCTTCCAGAATAGGCTTTTTGGTCCGCTTTCATAGATTTTCCAGCTAAATACTTCCCATCGTCGAACGGGAGCTTAAGAAAAATAAGCGCGTGAAAACGCAAATCATCAAAAAAAGTTTCTGAGCAATGATTTAGCTTATTAGCTTGTATAAGAGACGGGCAAGAGAATTTTGGCTTTGGAGGCAAATCGTTTGCATGCAAACTGTGCGGTCTCAGTATGTACTGTGATATAGACGCAAGTCCTTCAAGAAGGAAGAGGTCCTAGTTCATTTGTATCTATACGCACCCACGCGCTTGAATATTTTCATTGCAACTGTGCATCAAATAGGAAGTGACTACATGTGTGGAACAACGTCGTAGCAAATTGATACTTATCTGGAGAGCGCTGTATATTTCTACTCCTGGAATAAACATGTGTTTCTCAAAATGAAATCTATGTTAACTTCTTGCTAAGGAGTGGACCAAAGCACCGGTCATCCAGTGGTTCGTACGTAGTCGTACCACGCGGCAGGCGAATGCTTGGTGTTTGAAAAAATCGAGTACACATTCCTTGGACATGACAAGAGGAAATAATAGTCAAAACCGTTCGCCGCGGGCACGCTAGAAGACCCAGTCGTATCAGCAGCTTTAGGGCTTCCTTCATCGCCGAAAGCTCTTCTCTCAATCCTGGCAAGTAGTGGATGCCGATGCGAGCTGCAAGGTCCTCAAGACCACGGTGGCAACTTGCGCACACAACATCGATGTCATGCGAAGGAACACGGAAAACAAAAGCACAAAAAAAAAATTGATAGCAAGCAAGGACAAAGGACAAGGCTCTGGAAGCCGCGGCTTACCACACCACATGAGATCGGGCAGGGAAGAAGTCGTAGAATGGACAAGAACAAACGGCCGGAAAAGACTTGCAAAAAATGCCTAACATGTTGGACATGAATCACGTCCTTGACGTCAGAAAAGGTATCGTATTCAATAATTCAATAAACGGAGTAGATATTATGTAGAAAATGACCGATTCATACTATGTTATCTTTATAGCAAAAACAAAGATCAAAAACGCAACTTCGTTCATTATAGACGTTTCCACGCTTCTTGCGCCATGATCACTATCAAAATTTCTCAAAGCAATGCAAACACTCCGTTATATACAACAAGCAAACAATTAGAGCATCTCCAGGTGATACGATGTAACATCTTTATTAATGCCCGGCTTTAAGTGTTTTATAGTCAAATTTTCCTTGATCAATAACTCCAAATTGGTTCTACCTCGGGCAAGCACTTTAACGTTTTCAAAGTTGCACTGGTGATTGTGCTCAATCCAGTGTTTAGCAACCGCTGTTGGGTTTTTGCGATCTAGATGTTCCTCAAGCCTTTTCATCAAGTGTCGTTTTGTTTTACTCACACAAAACGCCTCACAGTCTGTGCAGTGCACTCCGTACACTACATTTGACAGCAACCTTCTAGGTATAGAATCTTTAATTTTAAACAGATCTGCGATGCATAACGTGGTACGAAAAACTACGCGAACTCGAAGCTGATTGTACGCTCTTTGAGTAAAGTTCGTCGTAGTCTTAGCAAAGGTTTCAGAAAGTGAACCAAAGTATGGCAAAACTAGCAAATCATCCTTCTTTGGAACTGTCACAATATGGGCTTATTCGTACGTACGTCAATCTGCTGTTTCCTCTGACAACAACCTTAGCGGCACTGAATGGCATGGTTTGTTAGAACTTACGAAATAGTTAAGGCAGATAAGGGGAAGTGTGAGGTAGTTTTAGATAAGGTTAGTAAGTATTATAAAGAACTAGAAACTTTATTAAATGAATCAAACAAATTATGCAAGTTAAACCTGGATCCTACTATATGTAGAGAAGAAAAATTGATTCGTTTTCTGTTGAAACGAAGAAAGCAAAAAGCGATTAATAATAGCTTCTATGAGAGGGTTTGCCCCTGTGGTTCGCAACCAGGACGGGTGTATGGCTTGCCTAAGGTGCATAAGGACAACTATCGTCTCAGAACAATCTGCTCCTCTGTTGGTGCTTACAATTATCGGTTAGCTTCGGAGTTGGCAACAATCCTATCCCCGTTAGCTTGCAATCATTGTACACTCAAAAATACTTTTGAATTTGTTACAGAATTATCTAAGTTGAATAGCGCTTCGTCTGCCCTAGCTAGTTTCGACGTCTGCAATGTATTTACCAACATTCCTATAAAAGAAACTATTGAGATTCGTAGATCGTAAAAAGTTTAAAGGTCTCTCCCGAACACAGCTTAAAAAACTTTTGAGAATAGCTTCCACTGAAACACACTTTCTTTTCAATAATCAAATGTATGCCCAAGTAGATGGCATGTCGATGGGCTCACCGTTAGCACCAGTATTGGCAAATATTTTAATGCGATGGTTTGAAGAAAAACTCGCTAAGAATTTCTTAAATTCTATGCATGGGAATATTAAGTTTACTAAGGAAGTTGAATCAGATTATCATGAGGGTTTTTTCCCATTTTTTAGACCTTAAAATTACAAAGGCATCCGACCACTTCATTACCACTAAGTGCTACAAACCAACTCACACTGGCCTCTACACACATTGGCATAGTTATACGCCAAGAAAATATAAAGTTGATTTAGTAAAAACGTTGTTACATCGAGCTTGGAATGTTTGTTCGTCTGTAGACTTGTTCAACCATGATAATAAGGTTATCAGAAAAAAAACTAGTAAAAAATCAGTTTCCAGAAGGCCTCGTTGACGCAGTGATTAACTTCTTCGTCAACCATATGACACAAAAAAATGAATTGCATAAACAAGAACAAGTTGTGACAGTTCCAAGACAAGACAAGACAAGACAAGACAAGAATCTATTATACCATACTTTGGTTGACTTTCTGAAACCTTTGCTAAGACCACGACGAATTTTACTCAAAGAGCGTACAATCAGCTTCGAGTTCGCGTAGTTTTTCGTACGACGTTATGCATCGCAGATCTGTTTAAAATTAAGGATTCTATACTTAGAAGGTTGTTGTCAAATGTAGTGTACGGAGTGCACTGCACAGACTGTGGCGTGTTTTATGTGGGTAAAACAAAACGACACTTGGGAAAAAGGTTTGAGGAACATCTAGATCGCAAAAACCCAACAGCGGTTGCTAAACACTTAATTGAGCACAATCACCAGTGCAACTTTGAAAACATTAAAGTGCTTGCCCGAGGTAGAACCAATTTGGAGTTATTGATCAAGGAAAATTTGACTATAAAACACTTAAAGCCGGGCCTTAATAAAGATGTTACATCGTATCACCTGGAGATGCTCTAATTGTTTGCTTGTTGTATATAACGGAGTGTTTGGATTGCTTTGAGAAATTTTGATAGTGATCATGGCGCGCAAGAAGCGTGGAAACGTCTATAATGAACAATGCGTTTTTTGATCTTTGCTTTTGCTACAAAGATACTATGGCCCACAAAGAGTTCATTCATACTATGTTCAAAAGCAAGCATTCCTTTGGTAGAAATAACGCTCCTGTAATCGGCAGGGCTCACTTTAGCACGGGTGAACGCGAAAGGTTCTCGTGAATGTGCGATGGAGGAAACGTATCACAGCAGAATTTGTGGATTAATCTTCCGATACCATTCACATAATCTGGGAGCAAGCCAAATAATGTTTGTAACTACACCACTGACACTCTTTTGCATTCTCGACGCCTTTGCTAAGGATTAATTTCTTTTATCTTGTACTACTTCTTATAGGAGGAATCAAGATTTGCCTGCATCGGCAATTGCTTAAAGATTTATGAAGCGCAACGTGCTAACTAACATGAAACGTTACAAGATTTGTGACTTAATGTTACTTGGGCCCATGTTAAAAAAAAAAACAATTCGAGATGGAAATGACACTGAGGAAGTAACTAGAGTTTGGTCCGGGGTCAAAAACCTAATCGGAGGCATCAAACAATCGTACATGGGATGGAGGTTACTATCTACCGAATCTAAACGGATGCCTCCTGTTGTCGATTCTGAGGAGTTGAAAGCGACGATAACACGATCACTGATCGATAAGCCTACCAGCTTGATGAGTCTTCCATAAGCAGAAAAAGTAATGATATAGTCCTTTGTTTACTCTCTTTGCAGTCTCAGATGCATACTCATTCCCCTGCGTTGGGCTGCTCTGATCTTCTGTTTGCTCAGAGAAAAGTTGTTCACTCTCACAATGAGACTCCTGCTTCTTGACCATTACACGCTGAATCGATCATGAATGTCGTAGGAACGTCTGGTAATGCTGGCAATGATGTTTTTCCCTAGCTACAGCATTGCTTGAACTCTGTGATCATGAATGCGAGTTCGAGTCAGCTGCAAGATTTCCAAGTTAAGAAATTCACCAGTTGCTCCATTCCCCCAACGCCTGACGCGTTTCGCCTTAACTAGTTTACTTGGCCAATTTCAACATTTATGTGCTCATGTGATATGGGCCTCTCTGTACGGTATTCGGTGCTCTAGACCACACCAAACTTTACATTTCATATTTAATATTTCGTTGTTCTGCTTTGCAAGCAATGGTCTAAAACTTTAGTCACAAATTAGGTTGATGCAAATAGTAAATGAAAATTGTTTTTCGTACGAGTTACCTTTAAGGGTTAAAAAACACCGTATTTGTGGCTCCACAGTTTTATCGTTTTTCTAGCTAGATCGCGAGTGTCAAGCTCCCTTCAGCGCCTCCCTGTGTAGTCTCGATGGAGCAGCCCGGAGTGTGCCTTTTATTTGGCGGGACCAACCTGTACCTCAAAGATTGTCGACATCATCATATCTCCGCTCGTAAAACAACGAGCATTTTCATGTTCGCTAAATGCATAATAATCGACCATGTTGAAGATCTTTACGCTATCTCGCGAATTTCTCTGCTTAAATATTGCTCAAAAAATTGACATTGACATGTTTTATTAGTTGAATTGTTCTTTAGGTTGCAAACTGTATAGGTTGAATCTCAACAAGTGCATCATTTAAGCATTTTAACATGTTAGTGGCATCTGCATTTGCATTTGTAAAATAGTTCGCCTTGCGCTAAGGTCCTGATTTGCTCTATCTACGATTCCAGACGTGCCCGAAGCAAAACCACCAATACTTCTGCAAAAGTTTGCACTGCTTTAATCCAGTCGGCATGCTTTACTTTACGTGTTGAACTTCAAGCGCTAACACTCGAAGTTTATTGCTTGTGTTAGGTAAGATCTTTTGGCATTCCAGTTTACACTGCCATTCCAAGATAAAAAGTACAGATAAATGGAGAAGTAGTTATACGCGGCAGATAATAATAACCTTTTAGAACTGCTTATGAAAAGCCATGTTAAGTAACAGACCAAGCCGATGAAGCTTTCCGATGCGGAAAGACGCGATCTGCAACGCCTTTTCTCCATCCTCAGTAGACAATGCTCCAGTAGCTTGAAAATTTATTCCACAATAGATGAATTACGAGATGATACTTGCATGAAGACATGGGCGTAGAAACGGAAAACTATAAAACCGCTGATCAGAAGTTTAAGAAAAGGGTGCACGTATCAAAACATTGGCGTGCAAGTAGAATAATTTGCCAGTTTCACCTTGGAAAAAAACGTGTCTTTTTTTAAGGAAACGCGTAAGGCAAATGTTTATGGAAAGGATTTCGTACAACAACAAACATTAGCCCATGTAAACAGCGCTATTTGCTTTCAAAATTTGCAAATTTTCGATGGTTGCGAAGAGTAATACTTTTATACTTTTCCTTTATAATAGTAACTCTTCTTAGCCCATGCTATGGAAACGACCGTTTGTCACTTTAGGCCATATTGATGCTAGCTAAAGAATGAAAGCACGAAATTTCCGATGAAAATGAACCAGATAATCCATTCTTATCAGACGTTCCATACCTTTGTTATTACCAAGCATATTCGTTGGCCGGTTGTGGTTAAATGTGCGGCTCTAATCGCTGGCTGGATACAGTTTTAGATATCCACTATCAGCCCTATGCATACACTTACCTCTCTGAAAAGTTTATCCATAACACACATTCTGGTTCTCTTCTCCGGCTTTTTAACTATTTATCAGTTCTACCTTTTCAAAACTTAAGTTTTAAACTTTCCAAAATAAGTCTCGCAAGGAGACATGTAAAATATCAACGATGCAACCGTACGAATCAGCATATGAAGACCGGTGAAGGCGTTTGAAGTGGAGTGGCACATGGCAAGCATTGCTAATAATGTTTGTTGACACACGGAGGAACAACAACAACAACAGCAACAACAACAGGGTTTTTTTCTCTCCATGAACGCACAGTGGACACTAATAGAAATACAACCTAAATAACGTTCAATTGCTAAAAAACAAAATGCAATAGCACACTCCAAATATGAAAATGGACCATAAAAAAAGATCTGTGCATCGTGGAGAAGGAGACTCACGCAGTAGCCATGGCTGATCAGATCGAGGGTATCCCCTTAAGATGAGCTCGCTTTAAACTAGTTAAGAATGTTTTAAGTAAGTGTACGCTAGTAATAAGTTAAGGTCTTACACAAAATCAAAAAATAAATTTAAAAGATTCTGAATACAAAAATATCAAGATACGAAAAACGGGCTAAGTGTCGTCCACCAAATAGAAAGGATAAGAAAAACAGAAAAATTTAGCTTGAAGAAAACTGTAGCAGTTTGACCACGACCTCCAAAGAGCGTCATCGCCGTAATGTTACCTTCATTCGCGAAAATCATATCTGTGAACTTAATTGGCATTCACGAAATAGATGCAATACATCATTAGAAATATGACCATTTTTCCGGAGATTGCGGTCGATTGAGCGCTGAAGTCAATATACGAATGCTCGAAGAATAGGATAATCAACCTTTCGAATACACATACACAGGGTGCTCTCTTTGTAGGCAAAACTCTTACGTTACTTAAAACCAGTACGTATAAAGCAAGACTAAAGCAAATCGGCCCTTTCTGCATATAGATTAATCGATCAATAGGTAAAGTCCAACTAAAGCTAGTCGTAGAATAAAGATAAATCGTTGTAATAAATACATTGTAAAAAAACATCGTTAAAATAGCCACAAGTGCATATTTATAACACCACGTTAAAATTATCACTTTGCGTATTTTGCTATAAGTAGCGCTTTGATTTCTTTTTAGAAAGTCAATTTGGACGTATTAAATTTTGTATTTATATAGCAAAGTTGGATATATAAGGATATATTACAAGTCTGTCCTTCTGTATGAAAGAATTAGTTTTGGACCATTTTTACACGGTTGTTGAAAACCGGAACTCTGCGATTATGAAGTTGCTGTACAGGTTGCGGTCTTATTTTACCAGTCGTGCATGAAGAGGCTCAGTTTGAGGGTGATAGCGACTTCGATTTTCAAAACTTCTAGTTGTAAAAACAGTGCAGATGCCTGAACATGATACATCCTATTAGCCCAGTGCTAAAGAGGATGTCTCCTTCTCCAGAAAATCCAATTGTTACAATTTACATGCTTATTCGTAACTGCATTGCGACTATGGAGTTGATAACTTAAATAACGTGCATTCGAAGTGAAAAAATATCGTTATATATCGTTGATACCCAGAGAATGTCATTAGTCTTACGGCTCGTTGTTGCAATCTTAAGATTTTAGTTCAGTATGTTTTTGTTGGTATCGCATCCATGTCATGTGACTGTAAAATAGACTAAAACAACGTGTCCTTATTGTCTGCGGGTGGGCATAATGTCGAATTTTAGGTCTGACTCCAATTGCGCGTTCAAGCTTCTTTGAAAGCTCGGTAACGTGCGGCTTAAATGAAAGGCTTGCATCTAGTAGAATACCTAGGTACGTCGCTGTATCAGATAAGAATATTCGCTTGTTGTTAATTTTAATTTTAGCACCCTTGAGTCGCACTTCTTGCTACAAGGTCGGAACAGAACGGCTTCTGCCTTTTCGGCCTTTAGGGATATGCGTTTAACGCAGAGCTAGTCATATATACTTGAGATTTCGCACGATATGGTTGTACTCTTTTTTATTTTTTTAAAGGATCTGCTTTGGAATAAAATGACTGTATTGTCTGCATAGTGCTGCGCGAGTCCATTTGTGAGGCATCATGAACAACAGCGGTTCACAGTAGCAACATTCACCGACTTCAATTAAGACATGACGTGATTGACACTCACTCGCGTGGCATGGCAAGCTGCAGACGTGGACGTGACAGAAGTACCCTGACGGCTGACATGCGCCACACTGACTGCTCACCAACCAACAAGGAGGGCCTCCTGCGCGGTAGTCGAGGGAGAAATAGGTAGGGAATGTGGGAAGTGTTTTTTGGCAACCTGCTAGGCAAAGTGCTCGGACCAACAAAATTTTGTGAATTTACCATCTTTCGGTACGGTCTTCAAGAAGAGTGACTCTTGACACTGTCTCCTAGATAACAAGATACTCTGCGATGGCAAATTTACGATAGTCAGAGCATTGACAATCCTGCAGGAACCGTACATTTACATGCTGGTCGACTTGCATTTTACTCCCGGTTGATGTCTGTGGACATTTAGGTAACTCACTTAAGTCTACTCCATTCTCACATCACCAATGTATGCCTTACTTGCGGCCTGGCGGGAAACCGTATATTACATTAATTTATTGTAAAAAAAAATTCATTTATAATATACATAAACATCAATACAGGTCAGGTAAAATACCGGCTTCCAAAATCTCTGAACAGACTATTCCGTTATCACGTCTCCAACATAAACACTTGAAAGAACGAATCACCGCAACTTCTGTTGCCATTGAGACTGACGGAACTTATGGTACCAGCTCATACAACTATTTCTGTGATATCAATTTTAAAGATATCATCCAGAAGCAACATTTGGGAAAAGTGAAGTGTTTGCTTATGTTTCTGCATGACTAATATTTATCTTCATAATTTGCTTTTGCGGTCGCTCCAGGTATTTTGGCGCATTTCTTTTAACAGTATTTCCGCGCTAAGAGCGACTTTCTCTTTATTTGTTAGCCGTTTTTCTAACTTTATTTTCAGTTCGCTTTTGTTTGCATTTATTCCTAAGTAATACATGTCTAATAGTCTTAAAATCTTTTGCGTAATGCATTTTTAGTTTTGCTTTCAATTTTTCTCTGTATTGCATTGCACTTGCATTTTGTATTTTGCTTTGCTAGTATTTTGCTGACCAAAAAATGGTGGAATTTTCTTACACATTTATATAATTTATATATTTTATATACGATGCATTTTTAGGAAAGCAAATTGTTGCTGCTGTTGTGTTGTTGTTGTTGTTGTTGTTGTTGTTGTTGTTGTTGTTGCGGTTGTTGTGGTTGTTGTTGTTATTCTTTTTTTAGCTAGGGAGCACGTGTTATGCTGTTTACCTCTTTGAGATTCTCGCTCTCCACTAGAAGCGTGTCTAAATTTCGTCCACTGGAGATCGTTTGACTGTGCATTGTGGAATATACCTCTCAACATCTACACCAAGTCGATCTTAAAGCTTTAAGTAGCAATTTCGACAGCAACAGCATAGGAATCGGCATAATTGGATTCAGGTTCAACGCATAGTATGATAGTCTTGGAAGAGAGAGGTGACATGATTGGATCAAGCATGCGCAAACTTAAATCCTCGAAAAGCGATTTGTAGTGACAGAAAGTTTCTCGCCAGAGCAGTGCTTAACTGGATCGCAGTACTGCGTGTACGGAAAACGATGTGTGTTCGTGTTGCATCTTTGCGCACTAGAATAGTTTGTGCAGAAATGGCGAGATAGGTGGGCGGTTTTGGGCCAAGCGCATAGCTTTACATGTGCGTGCGCGTAACTTCAACAATTCTGACCTGACGTGACGAAGTTCAGTTGTCGATTGAAATACCAAGAAATTGAACGACTAAAACAAAGAGATTGAAGACAAACTCCTATGAGTTTAACCTGCATGCTAGGTGCTAGACGCATATCTGAAAATGCCTTGCGCCTTTTTCGGTGCAACTTTAATTAAAATAAAATGAACTCTATGCTAAGCACGCTAATTAATACTTTGCTAAATGTTAAGAGACATACGAGTCATTCTTCACTCAGGTCACTTGCCCTCTGAGTGGCTTTGCGTATACTCCTATAGTTGAGTCTTCATCCTAAGTGTACTCTGAGCAAGAGCTGGAGGCTAAGGCTGCATTTGATTAATTTGGAAGTTGAATGAACCCCTGTCTGGACGGTTGACTAAGCACATTTGTCTAGGCTTGATTGAACTCAAGCTTTCAGTAGAGCTATGTTCTGTCAACTGACTATCCTGTCAGAATCCCCGCGGTACTTAAACAAATATGAAGCGTTTTTTATGTCTGATCAAGTCGGCTTATCGGCTGATTGTTCACTATCTACGAAATTACCTGCTGTTTTTTGCATTACATACGGTACGGATTGAGGGCAAACTGATGAGAAAGTACTCGAGGATAGTTCAGGGTTGGTAAATACTTATTAGTAACCCTTAGTAAGACATGTGCTCAGCAGTTTAATCTACGACGAGGATATCTCGCCTGAGACCTCGAAACAACAATCTTCTCCCGCCACGGAACGACTGTTATGATGGAGTGATAAGAACCTGAGTTTCCTGTGGCACATGTGGTTATTTTTCCATGTCCACACTCATCAGAACTGCGTAAGTAAAAAAAGGAATGTTATGTTTCGACGCCGTTGAATTAAAACTTACTAATGGATTGTTGGTCCTGCCTCCGAAACAGCAGGGCATTGTTTGCTGTGGCGATGCATTTGTTATCCTGGTCGTAATCTGTGCAGGAAGACACTGCTTTGAAGTAGGGCAGTGCTTACTCCTTCTTAATCTTCTCATGACTCCAACGGCTGGTTTAATCCGAGCTCGAGTTCTTCCCTATATTAATCTGTATATGATTAGGTGTTGAAGTCTCCCTACACTCTGAGAATCATAAAGCCTTCGCGTGACTGACAACTGATTAACTCCGTCGGATCATAATCTTAGCCCAAAAATGTCACGCATGGCTTGTTCTTCGTACAAGACGTTTATAAGTGCGTTCTGCGCGAGTGGACACCTGTACGTGTACGTGACCTTCGTAGCAAGGTACAACATTCACTTGACCGGGGATTTCATTGTCCGCGCTGTAGAGTCTACGCGACGTTCCCTGGACAGTGATCACTTAACATCTGGTCTTACAGCCAGCCCTACTTCTGTCGCGCACGGTGAGTTCTGAGCGTTCATTCGCTGCTAAAAACTAACCGCAAGTTTAGAAACTATTTTCAAGTTTGATTTTTTTTAAAGACTAAATTAAGTATTCTCAGGATATGATTCTAGTCTACTCGATCTCATCAATCCTGACGTGCTAGGACTTAGGCAGCTGTCAGGTCGATATATCAACCTTCTTTCACAGGACGCGGTTCTGTGAAATCTGCCGATTCGTTTCAAGTCACGGTACTCGTTGGGCTGAGTTAAGTTCTTTTCATGGAAATCCTTTTGTGACAGACTTGCTTTGGTATTTGTTTGGGGAGTTGGTGTGGCGAAGCATGACTGTTCCTTACCGATCTGTTTTACCTAGCAATCTTTCAATTCGATCTGGAACCACCTCGACCGTTACGAATTTTTAAAAAATTACTTCATAAGGCGAGGTTTGCTTCTAGCAGTAGGAGGCCGCTTCCCTTTTCGTTCTGCTATCGCTAGTTCTCCATGCTGATGATCGATGCTGATTATCGATCGCTGATAATCACGCGGTGATCGAGTTGCGACTAGACAAATGAGATGGTCTAGACGTTGGTAGATTTGAGGACTTAAATCCACTCGCGTATTTGCTGCGAATATTTAAGTCTTTTTTAATCTCAATATGCATGGTTGCTATCATCCTTCTGACAGGAAATACTCCATTATGATAAGACCAGCTCTTTTTATATGTTAGATTATGGACCAGCAAGACTCCCCTACAATTGAAACGCAGGCAGCAGAAGCAAGCATTTCAACAGCTCCCATCGCAGAGGCATCGACGTCCGATTTGCCACCCGCTGAAACAGTACCTGTGGAGACGCTAGCAGCAGAAGTGCCAACAATTGCGGCATCCTCTGCAGAAGCGCAAGGAGCGGACGCCACCACTGTTGAAGCACCCGCGTCTGAGATTCCAGCTGCAGAAGCACCCGCTGCGGAAGCATCAGCTGCGGAAGCACCAGCTGCGGAAGCACCAGCTGCGGAAGCACCATCTGCGGAAACACCATCTGCGGAAACACCAGCTGTAGAAGCACCAGCTGCAGAAGCACCAGCTGCAGAAACACCAGCTGCAGAAGCACCAGCTGCAGAAGCACCAGCTGCAGAAGCACCAGCTGCAGAAGCATCAGCTGCGGGAGCATCAGCTGCGGAAGCACCAGCTGTGGAAACACCAGCTGCAGAAGCACCAGCTGCAGAAGCACCAGCTGCAGAAACACCAGCTGCAGAAGCACCAGCTGCAGAAGCACCAGCTGCAG
>QQSS02081426.1:0-17301 GCA_003687565.2 Craspedacusta sowerbii
ATTTTAAAGGTGTGAAAGAAAAAGAAATCGTATCGTATGTGTATATATATATATATATATATATATATATATATATATATATATATATATATATATGTATATGGGTGTGTGTATATATCTGATTGTATAAGTCGTATGTGTATATTTAATTAATAAAATCCGAGTCCAGCACAGCTAACTCAGACCCGCAGGCATGTCATGGAAGGAATGCTGGAGATTGAGTAAACATGAAGTTTCTTCGTAAGTGTTTATATAATGTAACCTTATTTTTCACTAATCTCAAGAACTAGTACTTAAAGGAAAGTCCTGCAAGTGTTCTCTGTAGAAACTGCAGGAGCCTGATATAGAGGTATTCTGGATGTATGAACGACCTTGCATTTGGCTGGTATGCATTTAGACACGGTGTTGTTTTGGAGGTGTTTGGGAAGCCTATACTATATGCCTGTATGGCCAAATTCCAGTTTTGTTGTTTCTGTTATGCGAAAAGAAAAATAGTTCAAGGCAAAGAATAAAGATTATAGTTTTAGTGACGTTTCGGTCCTTTCTTGGACCATCTTCAGACTAAACGAACAAAAATACAAAAAAAAAAACGAAAAACAAAAGCAAGCAGAGCACACATCGCCGGGGTCACATCTTCGAAGTCGAGGTAAAACAGCTTCAAGTTAATCGAGTCTGACTGTACGTTAAGTGAGTTGGCAAATTTATGGTTGCGCGATGAAGAGACAAAGAAGAGAAGATGGGTAATATAGATAATTAAGGTAAAAAGTTTTTGACTGCAAATACCGTATTTTCACGCATATAAGGCGCGCGTTATATGTGTTTTTGCATACCGCGCACTCCCTATGCGCGCTATTTTCTTGGGCGCGCTATCCCGATAGTGTTTTACTAGTTCCCGAGTTCCGTTTTTTTTAAGTGCGAAACTTGACACTCTTCAGCATATCTCACATCCTGTGATGACCAAATTTCAAATTCTGTTCATTATATATGATACTCATTACGCTCAATATTTACTTCACTACGTCTGAGGCAGATAACTAGATGTTTTCGTAAATTAAGTGTCTCAATTGGCAAAATAAACAACTTCCTGACGGAGATAGGATGCCATGTTGAAACGGAAGAACATCAAGATGAAGAGCAACAATTAGTAAGTAAAGATTTTTCCTAGGTATAAAACTGCAAGAACAAGATTCTTTGTGCGTTTTATATAATATTGCTTTCATAAATCTCAACACTAAAACATACCTGGCATTTCTGGATAAAAAATGCCTTTGAAAATACAGTGCTGGTGATTACTTAAGTATGTAATCGAAGATGTAACTTAAAGTTAAAAAGGTTTTAGTTAAATTATGGACTTTCATCATATGACTCTGGAAAGCCTCATCGTTGAAGTAACTAAGAACTGCTTGCAGAAGCTGTTCCGTGACTTCAGAACCGTTGTCTTCGTCATCAGCGTCACTACTTTCACCTTTTCACATTAAGCTGGTATGATCATTCTCTAGGCTTTAGCATTTTTTTTGGAGGACATACGCCAAAAATGGGAAAATGTGCCAGCCTGAAGGAAATAAATATCAAAAATACACTGGTATAATAATAGATTGAATGGAAACTCAATGGATGATATGGTTTGCTGTGATTCATTGACGTTATGTGATTCTTGAGAAGGAAGGAATTTTGAATATCATCCAATCGTTTCAGCAAAGTAGCTACATACATACATATGCATGTATATATATGCATATATGTATGGCGAGTGAGCAGTAGCTCATGCTTATCAAACAATAAGCTAAACCTCATATATGTATATATATATATATATATATATATATATATATATATATATATATATATATATAACAGTAAGTTCAGAAGCATATTTACATAACTGTAAAGTTTGGCGTGGCCTAGGGCACCTAGTACCGCACAGTGAGGCTCATATCGCACGAGAACATACATTAAACTCGGCCAACTTAAGTAGCAAGTCACAATGTGGTACAGTTCTCACCAGTTCACTCAGCTCTCGTGTTCTAGTGGTAAGTGCTCTGCTTTCCACTCCTGCGACCCGGGTTCCGTTCCCATGCGCGTCACAGATAAGCCCCACATAGGGTGAAACTGGTCTGTCGTTGGGGGAATGGAGATGACAAAAGATGCGTGTGATGCTGGATGGCCTTTTCTTTGTGTGAGATGTGTGAAGAATTGAGGCAGATGGTCTTGTAAGCACTGCTTTTGTTATTAGTGAGATGTATGTTTTGTCAACTCGGCATAGTTAGCAGACGGTCTTTCTTTTCATTAGGTCATATCTATCCGTTGCAATAGTATTGAAGAGCTCTGTTTGTATACGGAGGAGAAAATTCGCGGTATATTCTACAGCCATAGTGATGACGAGAAGTTGGCGCTAAGACTGCGCGGACAATGCAGGAGGTTAATCACAGGGCTGCGTACACTGCGATCATTTGTTGGTGAGGTGTCTGTCTGATATTTATGTACAAAGTGGACTGTGTTTGCTTATCATCTGTTCAGACCTCCTATTAAGGTATCTGTCATAAGCTCTAGAATCGTAGAATCCATCGTTCGCTCGAGAAATGCTTTTTTTAGATGCTAGAAATGTTTGATGAAGCATCTGTGATTATGATGTGGTAGACTCTTTCCCGTTGAGCATGATTTCACCTGCCTGGTAACATCTACTGTTGTTTGATCTCATACAAAAATTGTTCTAAATCTTTTCAAAGAGCGGCTTCAAAGCGGTGATAAAGCAAGTGAACTGGTGTGGAGATCGTGGGATGACCCCATACCAGAGACCCCCGGCTGCAACTCTCAGGCACGCCTGTCTATCGCATCGTACCTGTCCCTGTTTGCTGACTATGCGGCGGATGACTTGTTTGGTGCCGCGCTATCCACTGGCAGCATCCTGTCCCTCGTCATCTGCAGATCAATCCCACCATCCCCCAGTCATGCAAAAGCACGTACGACCCTGCCACGCAGCAGATCAGATGAGGCCGCTGCAAGTAAGCCCATAATACCGGTAACATGAGACAAGCATGCGCCTGTTTGTTTCTAATTTGGGTATGGTAGTTAACCGGGGTGCATTGTTTGCTAATTCTTTCAGACAACGTATTTGAATGTTTATGAGGTCGCAGTTGTTTCCGCCGTTAAATTGAATCATGATTTCAGTGTCCAGCAATGTTGTATGTTATTTTAATCCTTATTTCAGCCCGTAAAGTCCACCACGGCAGCACAAGTAGTACTAGTAGTGCGAGCAATTTATCAAAGTTCGGGGTGAAGGTTGCGAAAAGGCCTGAACCACTCAACTTGCGCTTGAGCTGTGCTGACGATAAGTACGGCGATCATTTTATCTCTAGATCCTGTAAGTTGAATGTCGTAATTTCTCTTCACAATTGAGTTTTCATTTTAAATTGATTGCGTACTTGATGTTTAAAGTCAGTTGTGTACTGAAAAGGAGAATTCTAAATGGACTTCATCGTTTCTGCATGATTAGCCTTCAAAAAACCTTATGGACCCAATAGTAATACCTAGGATGATGAGTTAGTTAGAAGCAATGTTTCCCATGGCCTCTGTGTGTGTTTGTGTGTGTGTGTGTGTGTGTGTGTCTGTGCTTTGCTGATGATTTAAAGTCTAACACAGAAACACTGTCTTCCTCTACCTGGGCTGCATAAGCGTTGTGAATTGTATGATTGTATGATTGTGGATTGTAGGAGTGTAGGATTGTGGATTGTGGATTGTATGATCGTGGATTGTAGAACATTTGTGTCCTCAATTTAATTTGCAGCGTCCATGTCTCAATCACCTCGCACTCCTCGTACTCCCACATCACTTCCGTGCAGCATCTCCGCAGGGTACGCAGGGAGGCATCGATTCTCGGCGAAGCAGCTTCTTATGTCGCTAACCTGTGACTTCTGCAATGGAATCATGTTCATTGGTGTCAAATGCAAGGAGTGCAAGTGAGTGAGCGGGTTCAGAAAACAACGTGTTGTGTGGTTTCTAAGGGATTTATCGAGTTTGTTTTTGACAATCTTTTAGTTGGTTTCCTAGATATAATTATTCTGTTTCTTTGTTGTTGTTGTTGTTGTTGTTGTTGTTGTTGTTGTTGTTATTGTTGTTGTTGTTGTTGTTGTATTTGTTTAATTGCAAGCAGCATGTTCTTGCTAAATACTAGGCAGCTGGCGTAATATAAACGCAACCTTCAACTTCCATTACTTCTCCGCCCTTGTGAGTTTCATTTGATAAGTAGGGTTTTTATTTTTATTTTACGAAGGTTTTTGAGCTTCTGAGTATTTCTTGTTGTGTTTCAATTTTCAGATTTCATTGTCATAAAAAGTGTGCAAGGAAAGCCTTGCCATCTTGCAGCTTTCCTGTTGAACCCGAGAAGGCGTTTCGGCAAGCTGTCAAAGATGGCAGACTGGAGATTCTATCCAGCTTGAAGCGAACCAACTCGGAACCGTCAGGTATCAGACTTCATATTAGCGAAGACGGGAAACGCCGGACAAGAAATGGCAGTCAGGGAAGTTTGGCAATGAGGCGGATGAGTGGCCGTTTTTTGAATCGGACTTTGCAGTCGGGGGACTCGTACTCGACTGCCTCTTCTGCGTCATCTGTAAATTCATCACCTACGTGGAGCGAGCAATCTCCAGGGGCGTTCGCGCGGGATAAAGGCCTGTCGCGCATCTCGCAGAAAGACGACCAGTTCCGATTTTCTGGTGCGTTCCTTTAACTTGAGAGTTGATTTGTGCGCTTGATAGCGTGATTCCAGTTGGAGCTGTGCGATGTGTACCAGTTTTGGTGGTTTTTCGTCCGCATAGAATTTTGTGGGCAATTTCCTTTTGTGAAGAGGAATGACGAGTTCGGAGTTGCTCCGCGATCGATCGCTAAATTTTATCGAATTTTGCGAGTGTTATGGTCTTCTGCATCTAGCTATAGGCAAAGGCTTGTGCTGTGTTGCATTTGGCGTACCTTATCCTTTTGTTCACCTTGGATACAAAGTATAGGCTTCTTCAACATCAGCCCGATGTCAGGATTTTATTTTTCTGCTTTGAGAGATCAGCTGCAGTGCAAGCTTCTACACGTAGACGTTCGCTTCTTGTAGTTGTGACGTGTATTTTCCAGCAGTGAGTGTCTGTCGTGATGCCGACGATGACGCCGTTGGTGCGGATGCGACGTCTGGCGCCGTGCGTTCAACGGGCGCGATTAGGACAATCAATACGATAAGCAGGTAAGCACAATGCCGTGTCAGATTCACGTAAGCCTGGTTGTCAACCTTCAAGCCAGAAGAAAACGTTGAATCAAGGTCTCTGTGGTGCGTGTTATTACTGCCCTTGCATGTCTGTTGGTCATGCGTTCTTACTAGGACGGACGGCATCACAATTTGATTTTTTGGTGTGGAATCGACTGTTGCATCGTATTTGTTCGTGGGCCGACCATTCGTGAGAGATCTTCTCCCCAATGCGTCTAGATCTCCAGAAGTAGTGGCGCAGTTGATGGTCTGGCTTGCATGGATGTATTTTCATTCTTTCCTTTCCCGTTTACGGCAGTTTTTCTTTTCTTTATAGCGACGTCTCAGCAGACACGCTTATTCCGACAGAGGTCAACGCTAACTGTGCGAAAGACTCATCATCTGTGGGTTCTGAATTACTTCTTTCTTTGCGTGACATATACATATATATATATATATATATATATATATATATATATGTATATATATATATATATATATATACATACATACATATACATACATGTACAGGTCTCCAGACCTTTCGATATCTTCATGCGACTCCAAGCTTGATGCTTGGCCCGTGGAGATTCTAAGATGAGAAGGTCTCAGATGAGACTCTTTGCTGGGGCAAGACGTGCGTCCACTTGCATCATTGGATATCATTGGCTTTGAAAATTTGCTGCAGTTGCAGGCTGTCTAGTTCTTCCTGGAAGTCGACTCCTACCAAATTTTATTCTCTCTCTCTCTCTTTCTCTCGCTCCCTCTCTCTCTCTCTCTCGCACTGTGTTCATTTCATTCGTGTTTCTTGTTGTTTGTCAGGTTCTGATGAGCCAACTGTGCTGCGTGAGCTGCTTATCACAGGGATCCTACCTGTTTGTTCGTATGCGTTTAGACATCATCGTGCGACGAGGGATGCGCACGTAGTGGTGATGAACTTCACGCGCAGATACCAGATGAGTTTCCGCCACGCGTTTGGCTTCGAGTACGTATTTGCTACCATGCTCGAACTATAAGCGTGTACACGAAAACTGCATTCGGTAAAAATAGATACCGCAAGTGATTCTTTTTTTTTTTAAAGTTTTGAGTTTCGGGAAAACAAGATGATTAATTGCTGAGTGTGTATATCGTACTCACCCTTCGTCGTTACGGGGACTGTTTGATTTTATTAAGTCCATCTCAAGCTCATGTTTGCTACTCATCTTGTTTTATGAGTTTTAACTTTCATGAAAACAAGATGGTTGAGTAGTATATAGATTTTTCACGTAACGTGTGCACATCGACTGTCATGCTTGCATCATCACAGCATCACACCATCACAGGTGCAAGCGTCAGCAAGCAATTCTGCTTCAGCTCCGATCTGCTCAGGAGGATTGAAATTCAATATCTAAAGAAGAGACATATTATTGAATGGCAAGGTTTTCATCTAAGTGTGGATAGTGGGCCGAAGATTTACTCGAGGCTTTGCAATTATCGTAGGCGGTATGTCATGTTCTTGTACGGATAATAGCTCTTTAGTTCACCTAACCCCGATTATTTTGTTCAGGATCGGGGAAGTCTTATGTCTGAGTGGGTGATTCCCTACCAGGAGATCGAGATTGGAGAACTCATTGGAGAGGGACGCCTTGGAAAAGTCTTTAAGTGAGGCTGCGTTTGTTGTGTATCTTAGAGTTCTGTTAGTACATCCGCATTTTCATTTCTTGATATCTTTATATTTGGCTTTATCTGGTTGTCTATCTGTTTTGCTGCTGGTTTCCGTCGGTCTGTCTGTCTTGATTTCGGTGTTCGGCGTTGAATCTACCTTCCATTTTCTTGTCCTCTTCTTGTGTCTGGCCGTCTGTCTGTCTGTATGTCTGTCTGTCTGTCTGTCTGTCTGTCTGTCTGTCTGGTATCTGTTTGTTTCCTATCAACGAACATCGGAGTTTCTGTGTTGATTATTGACGAACCTGATTGCCAGCGTGTTTATTGGGCAAGGTGCATGTTTTTTTAAATGCCGATTCCTGCTGATCTAGGGCCAGGTGGCATGGCGACATCGCATTGAAGGTTCTCTACTTAGAGAACCCAACTGATGAAGAGAAGGAGGACTTCAAGTACAAGGTAAGTCGCTGCTAGCGGTCCATGGAGTTGCGATGAAGCTGCGTGGAACTGGAAAATGTGGCAGCTAAAATTTGATCGGATTATTCGAGGTTTAGGAATATTTTTTGGTGGTGTCGTGACGTAGTTGGCTGCTCGCATAAATCACTCCGTTAAGAATTGAATGTCTGCGTTATCATCACTAAGACTTTTCCGTCTAGGAAAGTTTACTATTCGCTCAACGTGCTTGCTATCACCACTGTTACTTTGATAAAAAAACTTTCAGTCGTGTTTTTTGTACCCACATTGATCTGCCGTCTGTCAGATCTCCACAAAGAATCTTGTTGGATTCCAAGTTAAGACGTATGGTGTCCGAATTTTTCCTTCCAGGCACTTGCGTTGAAGAGAACGCGACACGAGAATCTCATACTTTTCATGGGTGCGTGCATGGAGCCCCCTGCTTTGTCGCTCGTCGTCTCGTAAGTGGCATTCTTCATACTTGGTGCGAGCTTTGAGAAGGAGCAGGCACGAAAACCTGATGGCCTTCATGAGCACCTGCCTAGTGCCTGTCACGCTCGGTCTCGTCTGTTCGTAAGTCTTTCTACTGTGCGCCCGTGTTTGCTGAAAGCGACCTGGTGCTTATGTCGTCCGCATTCGTGAGAATAACTTCCATCTTTGTGCTATGTTTTGGTATTGATTATGTATTTTTTCTGTTGCTATGTTTAGGTGTTGTTTGTGCATTTGTTCTGTTGCTATGTTTCGGTATTGTTTATGTATTTTCTGTTGCTATGTTTAGGTGTTGTTTGTGCATTTGTTCTGTTGCTATGTTTCGGTATTGTTTATGTATTTTTTTGTTGCTATGTTTAGGTGTTGTTTGTGCATTTGTTTTGTTGTTGTGTTTCGATGTTGTTTGTGCATTTGTTTTGTTTTTGTGTTTCGGTATTGTTTGCGTATTCGTTTTGTTGCTCTCGAGCATCTTACAGGGCAGTTCGGTTCACAGCTGCGTTCGAGATTAAAATGCGACTTCAACTTCAAATGCGACGATCTCGTTGTTCCTATATGTTTTTCCTGTAACCTTGACCATAAGAAATCTGTCTATTGCTTTTAGTCTGTGTAAGGGGCTTACCCTGTACGAGCATATCCACGTCAATGGAACTAAGTTCGACGACAACAGGTTGATCTCAATCTTACAGCAGACAGCACAGGTGGGTCTTCAACTGCTACTCTGATCACTCGCGCTTCTTGTACGAGTGGCCAGGTGAGACATGTGTGGAAGAAGTTGCGTCTGCCATTTAAACCTGCTAGTGCAGTGAAGGAACTTGACTTTGAGGTTTTTGTGGAAAGTTTTTGCGTTAATGCGTCGTACTGTCTGTAATTAAACGTCGTGGATGCAGTTTGCTCGTCTGCATTTAGCTCCCATGTTTTTCTCTTGTTCCCGTTTTCTATTTCTTTTGCAGGGTATGAGTTATCTCCACGCACGGGGCATCGTTCATAAAGATCTAAAGTCGAAAAATATCTTCATTGAGAATCAGCGAGTGGTGATCACCGACTTTGGTCTGCTCAGTGTTGCCGACGTCAAAATGAGCAACAGCAAAAGGTAGCCACTGTACAGCACGGTTTCATGTGGAAAATCTTCACGCTTGCATGTGTCCTGTGTCTCCCGTGGTTTTCTCGTTCTTTCTTTGTCGTCCAACATTTAAACATATATATGCGCATAAAATACATTTCTGAAGCTGCCAATTATTTGTCTTACGAAAAATTAATTTCGTTTATGCCTCTGTCGTCGTTTCATTTCCATCAATAGTGGACTTGCGCATAAATATCTGAGTCTATGCTAATTAACTGCTTAAGCCGCCGTTCATTATCATAGAAACTAATGTGAATGTTTTCTTGTTTTTTTGTTATTTTGTTTTGTTTTTTAATTAATCGTAGCTGTTCATTGTGTATGAACAAGTTCAGGATCGTACATGTAAGATACTTGATGCTTTCTTTCGCTAGGCCTGGAAATCTACTGTGTCCACACTCTTGGATTTGCTACCAGGCTCCAGAGATCGTCAGGCAGCTGAACGCCTCGGATCCTGGCTGCGAAGTGCGCTTCTATTCTCAAGAAACGGATATTTACGCATTCGGGTAGGTTTACGCGGCCATGGTGTAGTGTCTTGTTTCATCTAGTGCTTTTGCCGATATAACGAACCGCTTTAGGCAGAAACAAATGCGCATGCCTCTTGTCCCATTAGTTCTTGTCCGAGCTAGCCTTCTAGTCCCCCGTCTTGCTCTTGTTCGCCATGTCTTCCTTTTTATAAACCACCGTACCAAAATCTGCAGACTAAGCATGACTAAGCATTTAGCAATAGCGTCTTTGTTTAATTATGCTTAGTACGTGTATCGTCAAATCGGCAAAAAGTAGTAGAGGAAACAAGATTCTATACAAGAATGTGTGCGTTAATCTTTATTTCTTCCGAGTCGCTCGCTTTCTTTCGTGTGCGTTTAGCGAGTTGGGACGTGGTGACCTTCTTACAGAGGATACGTGCATGTATCGTGCATCTTTTCGTGAGCACGTTTGCGGACAGTGAGCAATACCTGTTCCTGTAAGAGTCATGTTGCTCAAGGCCAAGGCTTGCTGCTGCACTCTAACCTCTTTTGGCGTTATTACACGCGTGTATGAGGGTGCTCGTTGGTTTTCGTATGCACTCATTGGCGGCTTGCCATATTGGATACGCGTGGATGCGCAGTAGATATTGAGGTGTCAGCGCTTGTTACGTACATTTGCGTCTTACTGTTCAGCACTGTGTGGTTCGAGATGTTGGCAGGAGGTTGGCCATTCGATGGCCAGCCTGTGGAGTCGATCGTCTGGCAGATCGGCAAAGGTTTTATTCGGCAGCTCGGAATGCTGGAGATATCGAGGGAGGCAAAGGTAAGATAGTTTGTTTTTCTTGTAGATCACTTAAACTATTTGTTGTTGTCTTTGTGATTTTGCTCGTTGTTGTTGTTGATGATGATGATGACGACGACGACGACGACGACGACGACGACGACGATGACGATGATGATGATGATGATGATGATGATGATGATGATGATGATGATGATGATGATGATGATGATGATGATGATATAGTGATCAACTTGATGTCGTTTTCGCTTTTCTTTTCATTTAATTGTTTTCATGTTTGCTTCTGTGCTTCGAACGTTTGCGAGTCCGATCATTCTCCGCATTTATTTGCGTCTAGGAGCTCCTATCGACGATCTGGGCGTATGATCCTTCCCACAGGCCGGCCTTTCACGCCTTGCTGGAAGCGTTCGAGGGTCTGCCTAAGAGGAAGCGGGTACGGAGCCCTTCGCAGCCTACATACATGAAGCGATCAGACGATGCTCTCATTCATTAGTATGCATCCAGTCGCTCTGCGTTCGCTCTGCTACTATTCTGCTGATTGATCATGCTGCAGAATCGTTTAATCCTGCTGGTTGTTCGCTCGAATTAACGTGAATGAAGCGCGACGTTCCTTCTCCATTTCATTATGTTCGTGGCTTTTCCTAATGATGACGATGAGCATGATGTTAATACTAACTACCTGAATCAACCCGTGAATGAAGTCGCAGCTCTTCTATGCGCTCATTGATTTCTTTGTTAAGTGGTTCCTTAGCTCTTTCGCTCTGTTGCCTCTTGCTGGCCTTGCTGGGATAGGTGACTGGCCTGTCGGAGTCATGCGTCCGTTAGCCAGCAACTCCTTGCGAGCAAGCAGGACATGTTGATGTGATGCTGAGTATAGTATGTAAACTATCGCCCATGCGCAAAAAGTTATGTGTCCATTTGTCATTGGGATCCAGTTTTCTTTCGCTGTGGTCGTATCGCCATTTCAGATCTACTTTGTGCGAGATGCGGCTTTTCGCTTCCGTTCCCGCGTTAGTCCCGCGCTTTCGTACGTTGTGGACCGCACTAGCGCAATACTTTTGTAATGCATGAAGACTGCTCCCATCCATCCATGCTACCATTGCTTTATTTCATTTTCGTTTGTGCTCGATTGTTTCTAGATACAATCCCAAGGAACTGATTATTTGCTTTGCATTGGATTTGTACCAGTATTTTTTATCGTATTTTATACTTAATGCATATACTGGCTGTAAGGTGCTTACTCATCTATTCCCTTAATCAGAGCTCTTTGTTTGAGCTTTTACAGTTGCTCGTACTGAAAATGGAGGCTTGGAAGCAAACTATTGATTGATATAACGCACGTGTGTTTGTTATTAGTATACAATTTTTTGTGATGGCTAGTCCGCACATGGCTTTTGCTATGGCTGATGTCGTTTATGCATCGATCGACTGTACTATACAGAATGGCCTACCATCCATTCATTCATTCATTCCTTCGATCATTCTACGCGAAGGTGAAAGCGTTTGGGTTTTTCCAAAGCATAGTGACGTTTTGCGCTTTATTTATGAGTTTATTTTATTGAGGAGTTTATTTTAGTGTAGGTGAATGAACAGTTCCGGAGTGAACGCATATTTTATATAACCGATTTTTAGTTCTGCTTGTCTTTCATGCATCTCATGCTATCCGTTTAACGTGTGTGAATCTTGGGGTGAAGTTCGGTCTTCATTTTCTTCTGTTCGTTTTCTTATCTTGCAATTTTTACTTTCCGCTGCTGGTCGAGTGCGAATAGCCTGTGGAAAGCCTGCGGAAGCCTGTGGAAAGCTTTTATTGGTAGTCTTCCTTGGTGAGTTTTTACTGGTGCTGTTTCGCAGCATATCTGCGGTCTCCCTTTCCGCCTTTCAATTTCGGTCTGAAAAGCTGTCGGAAATTTTTCTCGGGTAGAAATACGGTTGCGTAGTGCGAGACCTTTTGCTGGTGATCAAGGTTAGCTTGGGTATAAAGAAAATTATCATGTGTGTCGAGCATTAGCTAGTTATTTGCATCCGTCCTGTTCGAGTTGCGGATTCAAAGATGTTTTCGTTTGGCGGCAGACGCGCCATATGTTGGCGACGCTTTGTACGGCTTTTCAAGCATTTTATGACTTGTAATGTTTTGCATTTATTTCTGAACGGTTGTGGAAGTGTTTTTGTAAATACTGCCTGTTCGTGGATATCGAATGTGACTTCACCAGTGCAGAACGCGAGAGGTAAATTAAGTTCTACGCGAGTGTTTTTCCTCTATGTATCTGCTAAGTATATGCCTCCGCATATTTCGGCGGTAAGTATCTGATAGATATTGCAACATCCATGACTTCGGCCGGAAAGTCCGAATTCGACTTACAGGACGTGATTCCGAGCTGCTGCAATATTGGGCTGTTCTGAGACGTTTCTCGATGCGTTCAATAACGAGCCAGACCTGATGCTGTCGCATTGGTGTCGCTCAGTCACCAGCCTGTTTGACAACTGCAGCAAGCAGTTGTCCCTACCGCCGCCCCTATCAGCTCTTACAGGCTGTGTGTAGATGCATGGGATGTATGCTCCCCTCTTGTGGATGCTTCTTATTTGTGGAGGCTTCGAAGTATTTGTGGCTTGCCGCTCTACTGCAGCCTTGCTAATCTCTGGCCCATGACTCATCGTTTGATCAAAGGGCTTGTATAATTTCGTGTGGCCTTCGATATTTGCCGTCATCATAATTCCTAAAACAATGCCTCTCTGCGCCTGTGGATTACCCGCATTCGTCCATTCCGGATAAGACAATCAAAGACTTAATGCCGAGGATTAAACGGTTGAGTTCGGACGTTGCCTTAGCGTGACACGGCCTGTTCTCTACCACGGCAGGCTATGAGATATTCTCTATGAGACTTACGGGTAATCTTAAAGTTGAGCCGTCAACAACGATAGGAATGGTTTGCACGGATTGAGAAACCTTATAAAAAAAAGATTGCCTATGAGGTTTCATGCGCCATAAAGACGGGGGTATTATCGATGAAAGTTCACAATTAATTGTTATGCAAGAAGATCCATGATTTGACGAGAGAGTGCCATGCGCTCATGTATAGTAGTTACGGAGTTGCACATGACAATTTGTTGTGTCACTGTACAGAGAGTCTCTATCAGTCTGCAAATAAACACTTGAATCCAGAACAGACTTCTCGGACAGAAAAAAAATATGGTTTGCTGGTCAAAGCCAGTTCAACAATCAGACTTCATTAGCCTGTCTGAGCTAAAATGTAATAAAGCAAATAAAAAGCAATTCAGGCTTACTTAAGGGCGAGTATTTCGAACGGTTTCTTATCAAAAGTGAGGCCTCATGACAGGCGTATTTCGTTTTTACTTGTAATTCCCAGGATATATCTATCTTTGGATTTATAATCGCCATCATTCATATTCACACATCGTTAAAGACGTCGCGAGTGTGAGTAGAAATACTACTACTCATATTACTACTACTACTACTACTACTACTACTACTACTACTACTACTACTACTACTACTACTGCTACTACTACTACTACTACTACTACTACTACTACTACTACTACTAGCAATAATAATATATAAATAAATATATATATAAATAAATAATAATAAATAATAATATATATAAATAAATATATAAATAAATAATAATAATAATAATAATAATAACAATAGCCAGCATAATCATAAGACTTAAGATAGATATTATTAATATTAAAAAATATTATAATACATACGAGATTTATTAGGGATGCTAGTCGGATACTAGTCGGTCTACTGCACCCCCTGATGCGGACTGCAAGGGCTTAATGGCTATGGCACATTGCTTGGAGCCCTTATTCACTTGCAGCGATAAAGCTGGACCCACAAAAGACAAACGAACTATACAAGCTTTTAGCACGGTTACTTAGACACATGATCCCATATAAAGCACAAGGCGTGGTCTTGCCGTAGCAGATCGAGGTAGCAGATCGAAGAGAAAGGAGCAGACATCGGAGTCAGCTTGAGCACTGCATGAAAACAGCGACGACGATGTGGCGTGTATTTTTGCTCGCTATGGCTGCTAGCCAAGGTAAATTCTTTCAGTCTTTTGCTCAATAGTTCGCTTGAAAAATTTCCAGTTTTTTTTTTTTTTTTTTTTTTTTTTGCTTTCACAAAAGCGTCTGATTGTTTTGTAAGTTTGATATTCCAGTATTGAGAATCATGGCTGCAAGTAAAGAATTGTGCTTTGAAAATATCAAGGACTAAGTATAAGAACTCCTCTAGTAGGTCTATCGGACTTCAGCTGGCCTTCAGAAAGTGAAAAAGCAAGCCGCACATGGAGTACTGCGCCAACTAAGACCGTGCACTTGTTCGAGTACGTTACTCAACCTAGTCGCTCACTCGCTAAAAACAATCCGAATTATTAGGATCATATTGTAAGTCTACAGTCGAAGCCATCTACAGTAACGAGACAAGGCCACTTGCAGCTTTTTCGTAATGATTTCTGATTGGAACTAGTAACGAAATCACCTTTTGAGCAGCCCTCGTTAGAAGTGCTCCTTGGGATCGTGAATAAATTCTCTTTGATTCATCCCCACGAAGGACGGGAAAATCTCGGCCATCGCGAGTCCTCATGTTAAATCCTTGTTTGGCTTTACACCATGTTTGCCTCAGTTGGCCAAACTGGGTCCCTTCAGAGAGCGATGAATTGATGGATTTCGATCAAACGATACTCGCCATTTTGTTGTAGCTTACGCAGCAAGGTTGCTGGCGGTACCCTCCCCCATTATGGCATGTGATGTGGAAAGTTCGGATTGGAAGGCCCCGCAGGAGTATCTGGACATGAGAAGGCACGAGGTGGTCAACCGAGATCACGGCTGCGCTGACTTTCCCGATGTGGTCGAACAAACATGGTACTGCACCGAAATCTGGATAAAGAATAAGTTCAGGTAGGTCTTACCACACGTTAATGTCAATTATGTTTTAAAAATAAATGAAAACAGCGGCATTTATGTTATATTCCAATTGCCCGGACGATTTAGGAGCCTGGGTCAATCAAGTTGTAAGAAATCCTTATTTCGATGTATCCTGTAAGTTAGTTCTTCGGGTTTGTTATCACACTGACTTTGTCCATTCTTCGGCACATGGCTAGCTAGGAAAGAACTGCCACATCCCTTCATGCTTGTCTAGATCGACCTGCATGTACGACTGGTTGCGCTCAGTGATAGAGAACGATGCTACGGTTTTAGTTGGGGTGGTGCGACACTGACGGGCAACTCTCAAAGTCCGTCGTACTGGCGCTGGCGCACATTAATTAGTGTTCTTGGTCACACATATCGTTAAACTAGGTTATAATATTAACTATAATTTATCATATAATTGATAATTTTTAAAAATAAATCAGATATAATTTATTATTTATAATATAATTTACATAAATAATAACTATAATTTATAATATTTTAATTTTAATAACTTTTAGCGAGGTCAACCAGGCACCCAGTCAAGTTCTCCTGGAGTTTCAGTACTATCATGAAGATTTCTCTGGCGACAACCCTCGAAAGTTCTCCCCGGCTATCACCTGGGTGGAGTCGATCACGCCTTGGAAGGTGCGGGGGTGCGCGGCTGTGCCTGGTGGTTATCACTTCAATGCGCTGGGACAGGGCAAGTTGAGGTGGCTAGCCATCTACGGCATCACTCAGAGCAACACAGAGCAAGCTGGAAAGTTCTCACTGGATCCATTCACGCATGGGACTCTGTGCAGAAGAATTAACTTCCCACAGGTAGGAACCGCTTGCTTGCCAACTGGAGCTGCTATTCGCAAACAAATTGTTAAGGAATTTGCCATATGCGAGTCTGCTCCAAGTACTCCAAAGCAGGCAATTGAGAGCGCAAGTCTGCCATCTTAAATCTACCCCATATTCAATACATAAATAAAACAGCTAATGAACCTGGACTAAGATTTTCTTGCTTGAAAGATTGCAGGTATAGCATCTCAGACACTTTACTGTCGTACCCGTTTGTTTCACAGAACTTTCTAACTGCACCCAAGATCAAGTTAACCCTTCGCAACACGTGCCAAATGCATGCTGGCTTCGACCCCATCATGCTTTGGGTGAAGGATTTGCAGACGTCTGGCTTCGATCTTTGCTATTCGGAGTTCAACAACTTTGCCAACTATCACCAAGGGCTTGAAGTGGTAAGTGACGCCATCTTTTTTGTAGCTTGATGCATCTTAGTCTTGAAGGGAAATCTTAAAAATTTAAGAGGTGCATGGTGATGTTTGTCCTAATAAAAACAGTGGCAACTTAAAGATCTCTCTGTCAGTCATAACCTTTCGTTTCCTTCAGCATTGGTATGCTGCTTCGGTCAGACCAAGTCAGGACCAGGCATCCGAAATCGGGTCCGTGAGGTTCAACGCTGGCGACGCTTACCCTGCTGATCATAACAACTTAAACTTCTTCTACTGCAAGGTAAGTGCGTCCGCTGAACGATCTCCAGGAAAGACTCATGCGTTGTGAAGCCTATATAAATCTTCTTTAGAAAAATCGAGCTGGTTGCTGGGAATCAGATTGCAAGCAAGAAACCTTCTGAACATGCTGTCATAATTTTGTTTCCGTGAACCTACTTAAAGCTGTGTTTTTGAATACTGAAAGTAAGGAGCTGGTTGTTTTATCTATAGAATGTAGCTCGGAAACTGTCAAAAGGAGTTTACAATGTACATATGAAATGCAAGATGGGGCGGATAAATCTCACGCAGGCCGATTGTCTTGTAGAATGTGACTGTCAATCAGTGGCACTTCCCCTGTCACGCTGTCATGCTGCAGGCTGTCGAACAGAGCACTGCCGTTTGCGAATCCGAATTGGTGGCTTGGGCCCCGGTAAGTAACAAATTTAGACTTAAGCTATTTCCAGGCTTGTAAGCTTTAAGATATGGAGCCAATTTAAACTCATTAATGCTTGCTCTCTCCTCAGAATCTTTTTCTCTCTTTCTTGCTCTATATATATATAGAGTATATATATATATATATACTTATATATGTATATATATATATCAGAATGTATGTTTATATGTGTATTTACGTATATATATATATATATATATATATATATATATATATATATATATAT
>QQSS02081537.1:0-17301 GCA_003687565.2 Craspedacusta sowerbii
CTACTACTACTACTACTACTACTACTACTACTACTACTACTACTACTACTACTACTACTACTACTACTACTAATGCTGCTGCTGCTGCTGCTGCTACTACTACTACTACTACTAATAATAATATTCATGCGATTTCGGGTATATTAGAGGAACTCACTGCTTTTTATGCAGATTTTTTCTTTTTTTAGAGCAGACCAGGATTTATTCATTAAAGTTCTCACAAACAATCTTTCAATAAACACATACAAAACAAAACGCCTGCTGGGTAGGAGAGCCCTTCTAAGCAAGCAATCAGAGTTGGATAACTCCTCCCTAAGTAAATTAGCTTGTTAAAGAGGTTTGGCCCAACGAAAATTAGTCAATAACCGTAGGTAGCAGTTTCAGGCCTGGGTACTTTGAGTTGTCTTCTTTTGTCATTTCACCTACATCTGATACTTCAATTGCCTACATAATTACTTATAAGTACTTTTCAATTACAAAAAAATACGAATTTCATGGAGATTGGCTTGCCAAAATTTTTCCAGTCAACACAAATAAATATATTTTAAATTCTATATGTCTAAAAGCTGGAGAAGAGAAATGCATTTGTACAAATATATGCAATACAGTCGTTGTAACACATTATTACTAGCAAAACCCCATAAAAGGCAGACATCTATAAGATAGATGCTATTGAAAACGATTAAAGTAAAGATTCGTGATGCTTTCGACTAGTACAGAGTTGTGATCTTTAGATCAGATTGCAGCTCCTCTAGCCAACGTTTTAGAAAGTTCTGCAATATGGATTTTTTATAATTTTATTTTTATTTTATTAAAATGTAGCTATTTCCCATCGAAAATATTACAAACGTAAGATAATAGATTTCGTAATGCATACAAATAAGACAGTTGTTGTTGGGGCGCCCAAGGACAACGGTAACGGGCAAGTCAGGCTTAAAGATGACGAGGTCAGTCCATTGTAGCGGTCAGTGAACTGCCGTTAGCGCAGAGCCTGTCAAGGAGACTTTCTGAGTTCATAGTTACAGACTTATGAGCAACTTTGAGCGACTGGTTACTTAGTAGAATACTCGTATCGTCACCGAAGCGATTGTTTGTTTTCCAAGCGGTTTCTGTCAGCGTTCCACTTGCAAGCAGAGATGATGAAGCTCGCAATCTCGGCTTCATTTGGTTATGGACCATAGCAACCGTCTGATTCGCCGTATACGAAGGCTAGTAGCTGTGTGGGAGTGGGCAACACGACAGTCCACTCCTCACCTGAAGTTCATATTTCGTGAGCAGAAGACTTTATCATCATGCAAGAAACATACGTTCAGAATTAGCTGTGCCTAGAGTAGAACAAACAATCAGGTCCGACTGTGCCCGATCGGAATTGGGAAATCTTCGATTCGGGGCCTGCTTGGAGTATTGCAGATTTGGATATGGCCCTATCTTATGCCTTATGGCAATGCGTTTACGCTTGAACGGTTTGGCGCAAAACCCCTGATATCTTTGTTGGTAAATCCTTGCAATAGTTTTTAGGGGTAAACTTGTCATGTTTTGCGTAGCCGATATACAAAGTGATAAAAGTTGTCTGCTGTCAGGATATCGATTCAAGTCGAATGGCGCATTCGCACCGGACTACGGGTGATCCCTACTTAATTAGCATTTTTCCTACTAGGAGATCTTCCCCTCTGTCGATAGTACGATCACGATCATTTTCATTTTCATCGAGAGTTTGTTTCCATGACAGAAGTTATTGATCGTCGTATATATACATGTAGACATGGAATCTTTTTTTATGTTATCAACGGACTATCTTCGAGAAAAGATTTTGATTGATTGATTGATTGATTGATTGATTGATTGATTTGCTCGTGAAGCGCGCTATGATAAATTTGCCCACCCCCTTGGTTCAGCAAGCCACTTAACCGCTCGTTTTGCTTGCGTTATTTGGAAATCCGATGTGGCTTCGGACCCTTACGGCACGGTCCCAGGTGGCATACATTGTTAACAGAAAAGACAGTGTTAACATAAAAAGGAAAGCGGCAATTTTGAACACGATGTTTTTATGCACAACTCGCTTATTCGGTTGACAGGTAATAAATGTACAGATACGCATGCCCTTCTCAGAGTTTTCTTAACACAAAAGTTGATTTTCAAAGCGCAGTACTGGCTAACACCGATTTATGCCACTTCCTTTTCCAATTTCTCATCCTTCGTCATTGCGCATAGCTCAAAAGCCAGTCATCGACCACTTCCTGCCACTGGCAGACAATCGGCCTATAATTTCATTCCTGCAGTATGGGTCAAAAGCCAGTTATCGACCACTTCCTGCCACTGGCAGACAATCGGCCCATAATTTCATTCCTGCAGTATGGGTCAAAGTCGAATTACTTCCTTTCCTCTTATTGCCTTTGTAGTCATCAGAGCTCAAATGCCTGCGTAAGTTGAGAAACTTGAGGCCCTTGCCGATGCTCGGGTAAACAAAAAGGATGTTCAGCAGCTTTCTTTTCCCCAGTTTCGACTAAGGCCTCACGTTTCTCGATATCCTACGAGGGTGTCGACTTCCTGTCGACAGATATGTGGCCCAACTCCATGCCCGAAGGCGAAGAAAAAATCTTGCACATAAGTAGGCTTTAGTGGCTTACTCGGATCGATTCAACCTGGTTTACAGGAAAATCTGGCGAATGCATTCGGAACTTTAGCTCAATTCGCTTATCCAGCTTAGTCTGTGCCAATCGCTATTTTAGGCTTCAAGTATTCACAGGCACCCAATGTTTCCGAGTAGATAGAAATAACGCCATGGTACCTGCTCTCTAGCTAAGCACGAAAGTTTTGATTCTTCTGAAATCGAACTCCGTTACTGTCACTCACGCGAGCGCTTGCTGGCGAAAGTCGTAATCATAAACATGCATTATAGACCTAAAACTAAGTATACAATATCCCCCCCCCTCCCTCCATAGTAGATCATCTGACCCTCGCATCATTCCAGATTTTCCGTCATTTCGTTCTTCTTTGTATTTATTTGCATTATTTGTATAAATTGTGTATTTGCATATATTATATGATTCGTATTTTATTACTCGCTGTTTGTACGCTAAATCAATCACATTGCACAAGCAGTTCTCCCGAGCCTATTGATGATTGTGATCAGGCGGTCTATCTCAAATAGTTTGGTGTGTTTAAACCTGTTCACAATAAGACCCTTGTACAATTCGGTGATGAATGGTAATAAAAATTGTTTGTCGAAGCACGTCGTGCCAATAGATACGCAGAACGCACTCTTCAAAACGCCATGTTTCATACAGCAATTCTTTTATCGTTCGCGATGAGCGTGCGATATCATACAAAATTTTATTTATACACAAGCTAGATATCTAGCCTCGATTTACAAAACACGGCATTGCAAGCGTGGAAACTACACTCGCCGCGATACACTAACGATAGCAACAAAGTTTGACAATCGCAAATCTTTGGAGCAGGGCAAGTCGATGACGTGAGCAGCGGATTCCACAGCCAAGAGACGTTTAGAAGCATTTTCGGTGAACGATCGAGGGTCCGGACTCGTCGTACTCCTGCTTGGAGATCCACATCTGCTGGAAAGTGGAAAGGGAGGCCAAGATGGAGCCACCGATCCAGACTGAGTACTTCCTCTCGGGTGGGGCAATGATCTTGATCTTCATGGTGGGTGGGGCCAAGGCAGAGATTTCCTTCTGCATGCGGTCAGCAATACCAGGGAACATGGTGGTACCACCAGACAAGACGGTGTTGGCGTACAGATCCTTACGAATGTCGACGTCGCACTTCATGATCGAGTTGTACGTGGTCTCGTGGATACCAGCGGATTCCATACCAATGAAGGCAGGCTGGAAGAGGGTCTCGGGGCATCGGAATCGCTCGTTGCCAATGGTGATGACCTGACCGTCGGGCAGTTCGTAGCTCTTCTCCAGGCTGGAGCTGCTGGCAGCAGTCTGCATCTCCTGCTCGAAGTCGAGGGCGACGTAGCAGAGCTTCTCCTTGATGTCGCGGACGATTTCACGCTCGGCAGTTGTGGTGAACGAGTAGCCACGCTCGGTCAAGATCTTCATTAGGTAGTCCGTCAGATCACGACCAGCCAAATCCAGACGGATGATAGCGTGGGGGAGGGCGTAACCTTCGTAGATGGGGACAGTGTGGCTGACACCATCACCAGAGTCGAGTACGATACCGGTGGTACGACCAGAGGCGTACAGGGAGAGCACGGCCTGGATGGCAACGTACATGGCAGGCGAATTGAAGGTCTCGAACATGATCTAAAAGAATAATAAATACGCGTCAAAACGTGTCGGTCGATGTAGTAATCTAACAAGATTTACTCCATTTCCTGACATAAACAACAACAACACACAGAAAACAAGCCTCCATTAGACAATTTAAGAATTTGCACACATATGAGCTGCAAGCCCTGCGATGGCCGATCCACGCCTAAGTTTCTAACCACCCAAAATTTGCAAACCCCAAAACTTGCAAACCTCAAAATTTGCAAACAAGCAAACGAAGGACGGTTCTCACCTGGGTCATCTTTTCTCGGTTAGCCTTTGGGTTCAATGGAGCTTCGGTGAGAAGAACCGGGTGCTCTTCCGGAGCTACTCGAAGTTCGTTGTAGAAGGTGTGATGCCAGATCTGTTAAAAGGCGCGGCAGGATTAAAAACTGCAAAGACTCAGATTACAAAAAAAAAAATGAGATTTCACACACCAGGGAGTAGTTGCGCTACTAAACATCAGACGGTAACGAAAAGCGTTGGTGCTATTTCCAGCTTTACTATAGCTAGGCTCATACTTAGTCGGAACTTGATTTCGCTGAAATAAATTGCTTGAATTCTGCCACGCCCAGAAGAACCACGAGAAATGCCCGCATTTACGTGGAAACACATTTGATTTCATCCTACCTTCTCCATGTCATCCCAGTTGGTGACGATTCCGTGCTCGATAGGGTACTTCAAGGTGAGGATACCTCGTTTGCTCTGGGCTTCATCGCCGACGTAGGAATCCTTCTGGCCCATGCCAACCATCACACCCTGGTGGCGAGGACGACCCACGATCGAAGGGAATACTGCACGAGGAGCATCATCTCCGGCAAATCCAGCCTTGCACATACCAGATCCATTGTCAACAACGAGGGCAGCTACTTCGTCTTCCATTCTAGTTCAGTTTCTTACAATCGCAGGCAAGAAAGAATCGTCGAGCTCTCGTCAAACCGCTTCGGCTAACCTCAAGCAGATAGAGCAACTAAGTTTTGTTGGCAGGTTTTATAACGGATCTCCGCCCTTTCACCCAGCCCGCGTTGGCAAGTTAGCGTTCAAGCGTTTTTCACCATATTTGGTAAGCCGTGCACAGCCACTTGCACGGCAAGCCAAAATAGGAATAACCGGCAGCCATGATTGAATTGAGCAAGGCTGACTTGGGTCTCAATAGATGACAATTCACAACCGTAATCGGCGGGGCAGAACGTTATCTATTCACATTGAGGTTTGGGAAAAAGAAGTGGTAATTATTTATTAATTCATATGCACGCAAAAATGTGCCTGTTGCCCTTTTACGGGTTCGTGCAAACGAAACCGTTATGTCGATCTTGCAAATCTACCGAAGGCTGACATCGGCAAGCTTGCGATGTGCACTCCAGGGTTCCGGAACTGAAAGACAAGTAGTTTCTAGCTGACGCCAGATATCCGTTGAGATTATTTGACGGCAATTGGTTTTGTTACGAACTGCTTTGTGGCAAACGCGAAAAAGCCCTACTGAAATTTCGTGATTCGCTTATCTTGTGCAAAGTGCTTGTTTGAAAAAAATGTACCCTAGATTGATGAAGACTGGCAACCAAAAAAAAAAACCCTGTAGCTTTAAAGGCTTTTGCTTGAAATCTTAATGAAAAACACACCAAATCAGGAGCAATAAAAGATCACAACTAGAAAATGTCATCCTTGACGATGCTGTATTTTTGCAGTGAAGGTTTCACTATTAGCGCTGGATTTCTACGTCCCGCTAACTAAAAACCCGGATTACATAAAGGTAAATAATCTGCTTCCTAAAATGCAAGTCTAAACATGCAAACAAAAAATACGAAATGGCAAGTGCAAACAGGAGTAGAACGAAGCTTAGAATTTCCTAAATTTGCTGGTTTCCCAGTTGTGTTAGAAGAAGTCTAGGCCTGTCTTGTTATTGAAGTGTGCTGATTGTTTTTGGTGCTTATTCTAGCCTAGTACGTGTGTAGTGGTAAGCTGTGTTACGAATAGATTCATTTTGATGCTTGTTAATTACAGTAAACATGTTTTCATGTATATGATGCGATGTAGGATATGATAATACAGTAAGTCTGTTCATTAAATCTTGGCAGTAGCCCTTGTTCATTTCATTTTCTTGGGTAATCTAAGACTAATTGTGTAAAAGATTGTGTACTTGTGTAAAAGAGTGCCTTATCAAAACTTTGTGAACCCTGCTACGGAATCAATTGCTCTTTTTTTTTATCAAGGTTTTTTGTGTAGCTTTGGTAGGATAACGTGGTGCTATATGGATTTTTTTGGTTACGATAAGAGTTGTTTGTGGACGAAATTTGCATGATGTGACTTTCTGTCTGCGCTTACTCCATGGTGCATGCATCTTTGAGATGAATAGGTGATGGTTTTTGTTGAGTTCAATGAATTTTAAGGTTTTTTTTTATTAGCGAATTGACATGCCAAGTTTTAACTGCCATTGTAAATTTAGTGTTTGGCCTCTTTCTCTCTTTCTCTCTTTTTCTCTCTTTTTATTTATTGTTATTTTTTCCTGTCTACTAGATAGTGTAATTTGACTTTATGTTATACTTAAATTCGAGGATTTTTATTTTGGTGTGTTGTGGCAGTAAGGATTTAAAGAATGAATCAACCATATAACTAATTGTTAGTTCTTTCTTTCATATGTATTTACTTCAGGAGGATCCATGACCTTATGATTTCAGCACTTTTTGAAATGTTTACTCTATATCAAGATTTTGCATGTGTGGTTTTATTTGAGCAAGGTTTACTAGATAGTCTCAGTTCTACCCATGTTATAGCTTTATCATGCTATAAAACATTAGTTAACTCCAACTACTTTTCTTATGAAGATATATTCAATAAACTGGATGTTTGCTTGTTCGGTAATCATCTATTTCACGTGAGGCAAGGCTAGTTTTTGACTAAGGGCTTGGCATGCCGAGTGTACGGTAAAGCTGAGCCTGCTACAAACAAATCCAAGCTCTTCTTTCAACAATGCCTGCTCTTCAATTCTTCCACAACGATAGTTGTGAATTTCAATACAAAAAATTCTTCGATGGAGTCGCCTAGGCCGTTCTGTTCAAAAAGTGAAACTGGGTGCCATGTGTTTTTTTTTTTGGTAAAGTATGTCGCAGGACTTGCAAGGCGGTGTGGTTGATTGAAAGTCTGTTGTGAGCACTTCCCTCGGCGGTCATCGCGTCCTGTGGAAAGAAAAATCATTTCCAGGGCTTCCTCAATCCAAGTCAGGAGTCAGCATACCTTTGGCACAAAATGTTCTCAATTCTAATCAATAATGGTCGCTCTAACCACGTTTGCTTCCGGCGGCGTCTGCTTCAGGAGGGGCCCATTCGTTGAACAGTCTCGCCATCTTCGACCAATTAGACATGAATCCATGTTTTGTTTTTTTTTTTCTTTATTAGCGTAACACTATAATTGTCTACTCTGCATTATGAAGACTCTGGGGCTATTCTTAATTACGCCACACGATATTCTTCATGCTCTTTGGTCTCTATAGGGAGGGGCTTAATAGGTCGGGAGTTAGAGAACCTAATAAGTGGGTCGTAATACAAGGGGTGGAGGCAAAAGCGAATGTTGAATGGAATTCTACGACGATTATAAGACGATAGGTAAGGTTCCTTAACATCAACATTGTCTTCAACATCAAAAGCTTGCACGACTCAGCAAGAAATTGTCCTTGGTTCGTTCAGCACTTCTCGAATAACGTCCTTGAGGGTAGAACTCGAAATTTAAAATCATTTGAACAGAAGCTGCGAATGAAATGCTACGAAAATCCAGCTTCTCAGAAAGAAAAACGTTGATGACGTTGGATTTTCTGTTTTAGAGAAAAAGAAACTGTCTTTTTTTTGTCATATCAAGGGATATCAAAAACATAGAAGTTAGTGCCAGGTTAAGGATAGCACGAAACGAACACGTTCGTCAAAGTAGGTAAGACTGACTATTAAAATAATAACAAAATAAACTGAATTAATAAAAAAATTGGCACATTGACTATACTTATTCTTCATATTAAATACATGGCAAGCAATATTCGCTTCGCTTTAACGTACGAGGGAGGTGGAGACGTCCCTGGTGCCCGGTGACCAAGTGTTGCGCTAGAGTGGCGAATCCAATTGCTTAGAGAGTTTGCAACATAGCGCAAATTTTATTTTAAAAGGGTCGTCGGGGGCGGGGTTCCGAAGATCCTGAGTTAAAGTGGAGAAACCGTGCATGCAGCGCCAACGTGAACTTAGCAATACGGGAGGGTCGCTCATTTTGTTTTTAATTGTTCTCTTTCACAGTATTTTCAGACGTAATTGTTTCACATTACGTCCAACATTCGTACGTGCATCCAATGTTTCCGAGCAACAGTGGGATTTCCTATGCAAGCTATATGGTCATATGGAAACGAATCAACGATATCGAACAAGCCGCTGCCTACAAAAAGGGATTCATTAAGCTTGTGGGTTGCAACAGGTGTTGCGCTTCGATAGACAAACCCAACCATGCACAAGGAATTAATGAAATAGTTCAGAAATAATTCCTTGCGTTTGAAGTACGAATGCAAGAATGGTCTTTAAAGACTTTCTTCTGTGCAGCGGACCAGAACTCGCTTTTTTATCTTTGAAAACTGCTGTTAGTAAATACATACCAAAAATACTTTAGCTTTACTTCCGTCACTGATGTCCATAAGCCACCTATGGAGCCTCCGTATTATTCTAAGAACTTGACTGAATTTGACACAGGAAAATGCTACGTCAACCTCGACATTGCTCTTGATGGTAATAATGGTACGGATTTTTGTAGAAGGTTCTGAAATATTCGAGAAACTTCGAGAGAGATGCTAAAAGTGGCAAAAAATTTAGTGCTTTCAATGATGCAGTACCCGATGCAGTTGATAAAAAAGTATTTAAACCCAATAAGCATGCAATCACCTGTGACAGGTGTGGCGCTACTGGAAGAAAGCTTCCGTGTATCAATTCTTGACTTTCTATAGTCTTTTTTTTCCCCGCTGCAAATTGAAACACTTTGGGCAAGTGCTGGTAATAAGTTTGACGTCAGAGTCGTACTTAAGGTTTTTGTAAAATTGCAAATCACAGTTTATGAGCAAATTTAATTTAAACAAAATTATGCAAATAATGTAATGCAAATCGGCTGTGGGCTTTATATTAGGACTGGTAACTGTTTGAAGTCAGATGATTCCTTGGCAGTATGATAATTCCGTAAAATTATATTAAAATTTTCCATTTTAATCAATTGCTTTAATAAATTACTCTTTTCTAATTCGTTTCGAGGCTTATAGTAAGCACCCTGTCCGATACAGCAAATATTTCCAATTTTAAAATGATTTGTCTCACAGCATTCCACTTACGCAAAAGCTGCAACCCTTTCGGAATCATCTATTCCACAAAACATGATATCACTATAGGTGGATATATATATAGGAGTATAAAGATTTATTAGAGAATTATGAGAGGTTTTCTTAAATATGCCTGAGTGCTATTCTTCGGTCGGCGATTTTTTTATGACTTTGATTTTACTAACGATATTTTAATCAATGTATGTCCTCTGTAGAGTTGCAGTTGCTTGATTCCGCTCTCCTCATGGGGGTTCCATTTTACATTATTTTCACTGTAGTTTTTCGTATTTTCGTTATAGTTTTATTTTAGGTACCAGGTATTGTAAGGTTTTATCGTGAATGTTGTAAATCTTTATGCACAGAAAACAAAAATACCCAGCATGCTTGCGCCTTGCTTAGTTGAGTGCGATAATCGGTGTCTGCAGAGCGCGTCTGCGCACTAGGGTCGCCGATGGCTTCAAAGGTGGCCAGTGTTAGTTGGTGTGGCCAGGTCCTGAGTGAGAATTCCGCTTTGAGGTCTGGTTGCGCCTCCAAATTTACGTAAGTAATAGAGACTGCGTTATTTATTTGATGCGATCCAGTTATTGGGAAATAAACAAGTTCTGTTCTGTTCTGTTACTTGTGGAGAATACATAACTAGAAGTGCAGCTTCCGCAGGGCTAAAGCGTAGTGGTTTAGCCGATGACACTTATGGCATGTCTAATACCAAGAAGCGTATGATGCACGACCTCTTCTGAAGGCACACCTGCAGACCAGCCCATTCCGCAGCACCTACAGTCTTGCTTGCTGTAAGCAAGTTAAAAATTGCTCCAAATATTACGATATCAGTGAGTTTAAAAAAGTGCGCCTTCAAGAAGCGACCTCTTTAGGATTTCTGCACATAAACATAGCGTCTCTTAACAAACATTTTGATGAATTGTCAGCTATGCTGCCGCTAAAATAGTATAATTATTCAGTAATTGCGATCTCTGTAACGCGTCTAACAGAAAGTACAGGATTAGGTAGTTGCATTAACCTCGCCAGCTACTCTTTCATTGACATTAAAACGTTAACGAATGCTGGAGTTGCTGGCTTCTATATTCATAATTCTATATTTAAAGACACGAAAGAACGGCACGATCTATGTTTTCAGTCTGAGAATAGGGTCGAAGCAGTATTTATCGAAATCGAACAAAAGAACAGGCAAAATATAATTTGTGGGTGCACTTACATGGGCATACACGAATTCATGGAATCTTTCATGTTAAACACATTGAAAGTGCTCAGCAAGGAAAATAAATTGATGAACCTCATGGGAGATTTTAACATTAACCTATTAAACTATGATAGTGACAGGAAAACAAGCGACTTTCACGACAACATGAGTTGTAGCTTCTTCCAGCCTAAAATTCTCATGCGCTCTCGAGTTACACTCCGTTCGCAGACTCTTATTGACAATATATTTACAAACAGCGTGAAATGCATGTCCGTCAGTGGAAGCATATCTCGTAAAATATCCGACCACTTTCCGCAATTCTCTGTCTTTATCGACTACCGCTTAAGAAAGGCAAATACTCTCCCAGTAAATTTCGGTCGTTCCTAAAAAAAAATCGTTAGAGAGGAAGAATTTTTGGATGACGTTACAAGAGTCGACTGGGCCTACCCAGCCGATGGAAATCTGAGTGTGATTTGTGAGCATCATGTCTACCTTTGTTTCTAAAATCACAGATATTCTGAACATAATGGCTCCCGTCCATCGCTTAACAAAGAAGGAATCGAAGCTTTAAAAAAGCCATGGATTACTCGGGACTTGCTGATCTCAATATTCAAAAGAGACAATACCTATAAAAGATTCCTGATTGAGAAGAATGTAGCACTGGAAGAAAAAAGTTTTCACTTTTCAAAAAATATCGTGATTTTATTGGTATTGTACTTCCGGAATTATTTTCAGGAAAATAGTCACAACATTAAAAAAAAAAACTGGTATGGCATTAAGTCTATCATTCAAATCCCAAACTCGAACTTAAATTTTACGCCAAACCAAGTATCAACAAATGAAGGCACTTTCTCAAATCTTAGAGACATCGCCACTGCTTTTAATGAATACTTCTCCTCGATCAGCAAGTGGCTTGATGACAAGATAAAAGCTGCCAAGCATGAATTTAAATACTACTTGAAATTGAATGTTAGCTTCAGTATGTTTATTTCAGACACAACAGCACAGAAGTATCTAAAATTATTAATGATATTCAAATACCGAAATTGTCAGGACCCAATAGCACACCCACGCGGCTTTTAAAAATAGCGAGCAAAGTAAATTCGCTTCCTCTGTCACTCATTATTAACCAGTCTTTCGCACAAGGTTGCTTTCCGACGTGTTTAAAACCGGCGAAAGTTGCCCCGTGCATAAATCAGGATCTGCTGAATCCTGTTCAAACTACCGTCCGATCTCACTTCTGTCAGACATAAGTAAAGTATTTAAAAAAGTCATGCATGATCGCCTGTATTCATTCTTAGAAAAACATGATTTAATTTATCTATTACAGTTCGGTTTTCGGAAGATACATTTAACGGATCTTGCCCTTGTCAGTCTAGTTGAGCGAATCAAGTCAAATCTTGACAAAGGAAATTACACTTGCGGCGGCTTCCTCGACTTGCAGAGGGCTTTCGACACGGTCAATCGTAGCATACTACCAAGAAAGCTGGAGCACTACGGCATAAGAGATCACGAAAACGACTGGCTTGTTTCATTTCTATCAGACCGTACGCAGTTTGTTACAATTGACTCTGTTGATTCCACAATCCAGGCAATGGAACATGGAGTTCCACAAGGCTCCGTTCTGGGATTCCTGCTCTGCTTGATATATACACATACATATAAATATATATATATATATATATATATATATATATATATATATCTTTATAGGTAATTAAATTATATTAGACAAACTCTTTTCGGTCGCTAACTTGCGGTCTTGAAGTTCTCACATAAGCTAGAATGCTGCTGCAGATGCTGCTGCTGCTGATGATGATGATGATTCTGGTGTTGCTACCTGCAGGGGACGACTTTGGCACCCGATTGTGCAGAAGCGAACACATTTAGTGAATCTGGAAATACAAACCAAGTCCTAGATGACATTAGCAATTCAAAAGAAGGAGCCTGTCTCCGAAGTGATGTGTTAAAGGAATTCTCTTATATATAATTATTTTATTCCTTGGGAAGGCAGCCAGATACGACAGAACACAAAAATCAACGGAAAAACAATGGCAACAAAGGTGAACCAATTCCAGTGCTAAGAAGTCAAAATGGTTGTGAAGAAAAACTACAAAATTGCAGACTCGATTATGAAAAACAGCGACAGCAACATTTCGAAATACAGAGAATTTTTCGCCTCTATATACAGATCACTTTACTAAGAGCGAGCATCATCACACGTAATTAAAGAAAAATAAAAATTGTTTACAAGAGAAAAGTTGCTTACGAGGAAAAGCCTTAGAAAGCTCCTAGAAGAGCTAACGTCAATCCGTGCAACCAGCACGAACACAAGGCAAGACCGGGCACCCTTCACCAGAATTAAATTACTTTGTAACTATTTCAGTTTGCGACTTTGCTAACAACAACAACAACAACAACAAGTACAACCCTAACAACAACAGCAACCAAATCAACAACAACCAAATCAACAACAACCACAACAACCAAATCAACAACAACAACAACAACAACAACAGCGTTTAGCGTAACATTATTGCACAGATAGTTGAAGACATAAAAAACAGGCATGTTGATTAAGACGACAATTTTTTTTTTAGGGCTACATGGAACGCATTTTTGGCGGCGAAGAAAATCTGAAATCAACGAAACGAACCCGAGAAAGGCTAAGAAAAACTAACACAACTAAGAAAATCTGCACCAGGAAAAGATCAAGTATTTTATTTGAGTCGGCGTTGCCATCACGACCGTTCCAAATTAATGAGAGCTCAGACAATACTTACATAATCGGACAAACGGGTTCAACGCCCTTCCAGAACCACATTACAACGCAATTGCACAGGCAGCTGCTACTATAACTAATTGGTGATGCTCACGATCTTATGACAGGAAACCTAAAGAGCGACTCTACAGGCATCCAAAAATTATGCCTTAAAACTTAGCATTCAGGTTATCGTCAAAAATAAATCTATCTACCATGGGAGGTAAATATTGGGTTGCCATGTTCAAGCAGGAAAAAAATAATCAAAAAGCACAAACCTTAAAAAAAAAACTTTAACTAAAAACAAACAAAGAAATCATATGAAAATTTCCCTGATCCCATATTAACAAAGCAAATATAGCCAGGGCATAAGACACGCACAGAATAGGTGGAAATTAAACAGCATAGCCGTATACAAAAATGAATATAGCAGCACAAGCAAAATTGAAAATTACCCACTGCATCTACATTCCCATAAATAATAGTATTAACAAATCGCTTTGAAAAATATACCAAAGCCTCATTGTGGGGAGTATGGCAGAGGCACACAGTCCGAAAGAAATATAACAACTTGGCTGCACAAAAAGCAGTCCCGCGAAGACTTAGCGCATAGATTAGATTATAGGCTACGAAAAACGCTTTAAAATTAACCACGTGCCAAAAATCAAGAATGATACATAGCACTAGCTAATGCTATAAGTAGCATATTAGAGGCAAGCTTAATAACAACGAACGCCGAGAAATAGTTCTACAATACAACAATTCCAGCAGTGATGATGCTCAGTTTATAGCGAATCACATGCCAGCTAAATTCTCGATATTTCCGGTCACCAGCTGCTGAGTACGACATTAGGACCCAGCCCAAATCAAGGGAGCTTGTTCCAAATCACGACAGAACTTAAATCCGACGCACGAGGCAAAACTTGTGTAACTTGCATTTGAGGAGAAAAATATATGCTGATGTTGTTGTTGTTGTTGTTGTTGTTGTTATTGTTACAGGATTACCTTGGACGATTTTCTATGTATGTTAAGCTATACGCTATTATCAGATCCACCATATCTTACTAAACGTCCGCGCTCACCACGGCCACCACAAGCTTATTGCGTTTGGTGTAGCTCTTTTCAAGCACTGGACTGCTTTAGATTGCATCGAAGCTGTCATTATTATAGGCTGATCGAACAGCATATGAATTCACTACTAGACCAACACAGAACATGTCTCCGATGACCTAATCTAAGAGTCTGTCCGCTTCCGATTAGATCCGGAATGAATTAGTCGCTAGATGTTCTTTATAAATTTCATCGACAAATAAAAAAAGTCATATGCTAATAACCAAAAAGGACCTAATACCTGACGCATGCTACTTGGCTCGGCTAATCACCAGGAAACGGCTAACCAAACGGATAATTGACCAGGCATGTTTGGCAAGCATCACAAGCGCGTCAAATCAAGTCAATGGCAAAATTAGAGTTGCACAACAAACGAAGAGGCAAGCTTCAAATTTGCTTAAATATGAAGATGATTCAAAGCAGGGGCACTGGCACATTTCATGCACGTTTGGGCCACGCTCGATGACCGATTAAAAGCCCGTACGCTGATGATTACAATCACAAAGGCTTGAAGTAGACGCCGCAAAATCGTCGACCAGGTGTCAATTATGCATCGCAAAAATAGAGACTCTTAAGAAACTCAAATGGAGCAGCGAGCACAGGACGACTAGTCACCGGGACGCACTGCGGGGTAAACGGGTGAACATGCCAGAAAACGCCTCCAAATTCACATCGCACCATCGCACACAGTCACCACTGCAAGAAATATTCAAATAAAAGAACGGCGTCAACCCGGTAGGCGTTCAGAATGCGAAACTTCCTTCGAGTATACCCAAATATCACAGGCGCCAAAGGCGTTTACGTTAGCGGAAAGCATGCGCGTCTCTCGAAACTGAATTGTACACAGACAGTTGAAACACAATACACTAGACCATTTTATACTTAAATTCATCTCATTCTTCAGAAGAAAACGTTAAGCAAAAATGTGAGCATAAAATCGCGCACAGTCGCTTCAACACGGAAGCAATGTCACATGAAATCAAAAATTCCGCAATAAGCTTCTCCAAAATTAAAAACAACGAAACTACTAAAAATAAAAACAATACTTACCCATACGCATAATGCATTAAGTAATGAATTAAATGTAAGACCAGCAAGCTATTGCTCTGCCCAATTAAAGTTAATACCAGTTAGGTTATAAAAATCCTTGTTGTACGGTGCATAGAACTTGCGGAGCTTACTCAGCAAGGCAGGGTCGATGTGGGGGTGCGGGCGACCTTTCGAGTCACCCAAACACTCAGTCCAGTCCTTCAAAGCCTTTCTCATTCTTATGCAATAGAATCCTTTAGTTTCATTATAGACTATATCCTTTTCAGAAATCAAAGGGGGCAGGCCAAGAAACTGCTGCAGTTTCAAAAGTTCGGGTGCCGGATCCTTAATGAATGCATCACCATTAACGAAATGCATCTGCTCTCTGGGAAAATATCGAAGCCACTTCCTTAAATGAACTGCATACATCCCGATTTTCACTTTTGATCTGCGCGGACTTATCTTCCTCGGGAGAGAACTACTAACAATTACGCCTTTAAACGTTTTTATTTCCATCTTTGTGTTTTCGGCCAATGAACGCACCAAACTTTGAGTAAAGTCTGAAATGGCTCTCTCTACAGGATCTCGAAATATGAAAATCAACTTCACAGGCTCTGGTTGGGTCTTTGAAAAGGCATGAATCCGTTGGATGGCATCGTCACTAACAAAGTAGCCCGGTGTTTTTTCAATTACAATTTCATTTTCAAATGATGCCGGCATCTGCTTCAAGTACCAATCAATACCTCTCACATAGTTTTCGTCCCGTTCAAAGAAATGCATCTCCCTCCCAGCAGAGCGAACAAGAGGATGACCACTTAAAAATGTAAGCAAGGCTCTGGTACCTCCTTTCTTCACTCCAGCAATTATGGCCTTAGGGAACCTTTGCTTCACCTCCCCAACTGGAACAACCTTAGCACTTGCTACTACCTTCAAAGATTGCGCTCTAGCATCTGCACTGACATGATCTGTCTGCAGCTTTGGCATGCCTGATTGCCTGATCTTAATAGGTAGAATATTTCTAATTTCCTCTAATCCTTTTGATGAAAAATACAAGTCTTTTTCCTTATCCAGGTCACGGCTCGAATTTCTGATGAATTCACTTTCTTTGTCGTCCAAGTCGGCATCCGAATCAGACATTCCAGAACTTCTGTTCTCCTCACCGTCTTCATCTTCAAAAATTTCCTTGTTCCTGTCATTAAATGCTATGGCACTAGTTGCAATGCCCACGTCGTTCATGACAGAGTCTTCACCACGAACAGCTCCCGAATCAATACCAATTCGATCACTAATCTCTTCACCATCTTTATTTATTATCCGTTCAGCAAGCTCAAGTTGACGCTGCGATGTGATGTCCCTAGCTTCCTCAGAATGCACAGTTCTAAAACCTACCTTAGTGCTAACATCCTCTCCTGATTCCTCAAAGGTTCTTTTACTATACTCTTCATTGTGAAGTCGGACTAGAAAAGAAAAAATAAACTTCAGCATAACGTTCTGAAATAAGGTATCTGCAACGTGTTTGGTAGGGTCCATGAAATTCAATCCTATAAGCATGCCCCTGCAGTGCTACACAGCATGTCAACAGTGCCAAATATATATATAT